>ML101883.1:5177-30177 GCA_003697995.1 Taxidea taxus jeffersonii
ATATAATTATAATAATATTATAACTAATATTATATAACTATTATATATTATATAACTATAATAATATTATGATCACAATATAATTATAATAATATTATAACTAATAATAAATTCTTATGGGAAATATATTCTTGTAGCCCACCTGCAATTTTGTGGAAGAAAGAGTTTGGGGATTTCTTTTCAGTGCCCACTATGCACAAAGCATAGAACTAGATTTGCTTTACATTTATTAGCTCATTTAATTCTCACAAAACCCCTATGGAGTGTGTATTGTTTTCTTCTTTCCTTTCCGAACGTAGAACTTGGGGCTCAGTGTGATGAATGGTGAGGTCTGCCATCACAGAGTTGGTCAGGGGCGGAAGCGGAGCTCTAGATTCACTTGTTCGTCTGACACTCAGACCACTTTGAAGGCCACAGTTCCTAACAGTTGAAATTAGCCCTCTAAATAGGGAGGGATAGGGGATTTCTTATTTTTAGTTTTTTTTTTTTTTGTCATTTTAACAATGCGGTTCCACTGATGTTGGCTAGTCATAAGCTAAACTCCAAGGTGACCTCAGCGACCTTCTAGCACCAGGTTTCCTCCCTGGATTATGTTACCTCAGATGGCAAAATGGACTTCTCAGATGCTAGGATGACTGATCATTTCACCTTAAGATAGGTTCAACCCACTCCGATCATTTCCCCATCATCTGACCCTTATCGAACTTCTGGACATGGTCAAAGAAGAGTAAGTGCCAGAGGGATTCTTTGTGAGACGAGTTAATGGCTGGTAAGAGATGGGGAGTCCCCGAGGCCGGGACCTGCGAGTGGCCTCCCCGGGGCGCTGGGCTGTGCCAGTGAGGTGCAGGAGCTTGGAGCAGACGGTGTCCGCGGCCACCCACGAAGGCGGCCCGCGGGCGCCGCGCACAGCCGTCAGCCCTCGGGCGAGAACCGGCAGGCTGGGCGAGTGCTCACCCAGTGCACTTACCCACAAACGCCCATTTGCCCTTGACGCGTTCCTAATCCTGACCTTGGCCGCCTACCGGGATAAGCCGTCACTCCCTCGGCCTTCCGGCCCTGTGCGCGCCGGCTCTGTGCGCGCGGGGCCGCGGGGCGCCAGTGGGGACGGTGAATCAGTTCTGCCCCGCTGGCCTCCCTGAACGCTGCTCAGAGCCCACCGGAGTGGAAAGCCCGCGCGTCCCTGTGCCACGAATAAGGAGCCCCGTTTCCAGGGAGACGCGTGAGCGCTGCTGGAGGCCGGGGCTGCCGCTGTTTGTGCAGGAGGCCAGTCACCGCGGGAAAAGCGCCTTGGGTACCGTTAAGAATCAAAAATGCTTTGAATCCATTGGAAAATCTGGCAACTTCGCTCTCAAGTCTTGTTTCTATTAACATGGCTTGGGCTGGACCTCTCTTTGATAATTTCAAATTCCTTTCCACTCTCCCTCCTCCCTGCCTCCAGCCCCCCTGCCTGAAACATTGTTGGTATTTTGGCAAATCAGGCGGGCTTAGAAACAGACTCCTTGCTGACATTCTGTCAAGCATCTGTGTGACCCCAAAATACGCGGACGGGGCCCCGCTCTCCCCACGCTGCTCTTGGGCGCGTGCTTGGTTCCGCGGTTGCAACCCCGAGCGCCGGCTGCTCTCCGGGTGCCCTGGCCGGGGCTGCCTACCCTCACAGAGGCCGGCTGCTGTGTGCGAACTAAAGCCCCCCACCACCTCTGCAACGTCTGGAATCCCTCTCCCTCGGCTTGTGTCTTTTCATTACAAGACCATCCGTATTTACTGCTGTGAGGCAGCGGTGGCCGTGTCACAGGCACTGAGTCTGTGGGTCAGGAGTTCAGATGGGGTGTAGCAGGGAAGGCCGGTGTCTTGTGCAAGGCCTGGGGCCTCCGCGGAGGGAGTTTCAAGTGTCTGAGGCCTGGAACCGTCCGGAGGCTCTTTAGCTCACGTGTCTGGTGTCCCGGCTGGTATGACTCAAAGGCGGGGCTCACCGGGGACTGGTGACTGGCAGCCACTCATGACCTCCCCGTGTGGGTCGTGGTCCACGTGGCGCCGTGGCCGGGTTCTCTGAGAGGCCACAGCAGGGAGGCAGTGCCTGGAGTGAGTGTTTCGAATGAGCAGGCCCCTAGGGGCAGCCCGGTATTTGGCCCAGTCTGAAAGTCCCAGAGTGTCCTGCGCTGTGCTCTCTCGCTTCACACCACCAGAAACCCACCTAGGTTTAAGGACAGGGCACGGGACTAGGTTGTGCTTCTTCTTCTTCTTCTTCTTTTTTTAAAAAAATATTTTTATTTATTTATTTATTTGACAGAGAGATCACAAGTAGGCAGAGGGGCAGGTGGGCAGTTGGGGAGAGCAGGCTCCCTGCTGAGTAGAGAGCCCGATGCAGGGGCTCGATCCCAAGACCCTGGGATCATGACCTGAGCCGAAGGCAGAGGCTTTAACCCACTGAGCCACCCAGGCGCCCTAGATTGTGCTTCTTGATGGGAGGGTAGCCAGACACATTTCAGGAAAGCATCTTGGACAGGATCTGTTTGGCTGCCCTCTTTAGGAAACAGAGCATGCCCCCGTTCTCCCTCGGGGCCACAGCCATTCGGGTCCCCTGACATGCACCATAGTCACTGTCTCTCGAGACCCCAAAGCTCCTTCCCTTTTCAGTTTCCACCTCAGGCACAAGGCCAAGCATCTTGTCGTCTAAACGGAGCAGCATGTAGGTAAGACACCAGGAATACGTTTTTTTTGAAATTTTTTATATAAACATATAATGTAACCCCACCACCCTCTCCCAACCCCCCTCCCCCCCCACCCCCTCAGTTTGTTTTATGACATTAAGAGTCTCTTTTGGCTTGTCTCCCTCCCGACCCCATCTTGTTTCATTTTTTCTTTTCCTACCCCCTTAGCCCCCACCCCCGTTGCATCTCCACTTCCTCATATCAGGGAGATCATGTGATAGTTGTCTTTCTCCGATTGAGTTATTTCGTTAAGCATAATACCCTCTAGTTCCATCCATGTCGTCGCAATGGCAAGATTTCATTTCTTTTGATGGCTGCATAGTATTCCACTGTATATATATACCACCTCTTCTTTATCCATTCATCTGTTGATGGACATCTAGGTTCTTTCCATAACTTGGCTATTGTGGACATTAGGAATATGGTTTCTCAAGTGTGTTGTCTCTTAGTTTGATCTGTGAACAGGAGAGACAGGTTACGTGCCCCCAAAGCTGCAAATATAGAGTGGGTAAGCAGATCGGGATAACCGTAGCAGACTCTCCTAGGCAGCAGTAGATCCACTGTTCCAGAACAATTCAGAAATGGCAGGGACTATGATACTAGTCCCTGGAATAAGGATTAGACATACACCCTGAGACATGTTTCTATGACTTGTGGGTCTATCCCTGGGCTCTTTGTTCAACCCCTGAGCCATACTTTCTTGTAAACCATAGCTATGTGCAGCTAAGCAGAGTTTTGGTTACTTTTGGTTTTATCTTCTATCTTGTCTGTAGTTCAAGGATTTAAGTTTTTTCTTTTTTTTTTTCATTTTGTCTTGCCTGGCCAGTTTAGTCCCAATAAAGAGTTTCTCTAAGAAGTTTGTGGGTTCATTATATGACAATTTATGAACTTAGCCCTTTAGATAAAATCCATATTTACAAATCTCTTTTCTGCTTTGGGCCCCTCGTGTGACTTCTGTGGAATAGCATCCTTAAGATTTTTAGAAATCATGATTTTTTAAAAAATCTTTTTTTAAAAGATTTTATTTATTTATTTGACAGGGAGAGGTACAGCGAGAGAGGGAGCACAAACAGTGTGAGTGAGAGAGGGAGAAGCAGGCTTCCCGCTGAGCAGGGAACCTGATGTGGGGCTCAATCCCAGGACCCTGGCATCATGACCTGAGCTGAAGGCAGATGCTCAACGACTGAGCCACCCAGGCGCTCCCCCCTTTCTTTTTTCTTAACAGAGGCACACCCTGGAGACCATCAGAAGGTTTTCGTCGGTATGAACATGTCTACCGGTCACAGATGTAAATCTTTTTGAGGTCTTCATGATGGTTTCCATAGTCAACCAAAGGTTTCATCTTTACTCTGAGACAATATTTTTCTGCTAGCACTCTGGTTTTGATATTTATACCAAAGGTCCTTTTCTTATTTGAGAAGACTTTCTTATTTGAGAAGACTTTTCTGCCTAGAAATGCTTCCCTAAGGCTTCTATAGCTGCTTTGGAAAACCAAATATAGTTTGTTTTTTAGTTAATCTCTCTGCTCTCATATTCTGCCATAAATGGCTAAGAGAAGCCATATATATTCAGCTCCTGTCCTGAAACCTCCTTCCCCAGTTTACTGAGTTCTTTGCTTTATTTCTTATTTTCCGTGTGACTCTGGGTGACTATTGCCAAGCTCCCTACAGCTCCCTATGTGTTTCCTTTCCTCTGGTGGGCAGTAACCACCTCCTAAGTCTCCCTCCAACCTTTTCTGACTATATTTTAGGGACTCTTACTTTCCTGTGGCTGCTCTAGCCAATGACCACAAACTGGGTGGTTTAAAACAATAGACATTGGGGGTGCCTGGGTGGCTCAGTCGGTGAAATGTCTGCCTTCAGTTTGGGTCATGACCCTGGGGTCCTGGGATCGAATCCTGTATCGGGCTCCCTGCTGCATGGGGTGTCTGCTGCTTCATCTCCCTCTCCCCCTCCCCCCTACTCGTGCTCTCTCTCTCTCTCTCTCAAATAAATAAATAAAATCTTAAAAAAACAAAAACAAAACAAAACCCAGCAACAGACATCGATTCTCTCTCCGTTCAGGAGGACCAGTCTACAATCACTGTAACTGGGCAAAATCAAGGTGTGGGCAGGGCCATGTTTCCTCTGTAAGTTCTGGTGGAGAACCAGCAGCTTGCTTCTCCCAGAGGCCATGGCTTGTGGCCGTGCTGACCAGGGCCTCCATGCATGCCTTCTCCATGGCTCGGATTTCTCACAGGCTGGAAGCAGAGCTCTGGAAAGCAGCACCCTGAGAGAGGGGGTCCAGTCACCATGCACCCAGACTCAAGGGCCTGGTGGGACAAGTGCAAAGCACAGCTGAGAGTCTGTGAGACAAGCAGTGTCACTGAGGCCTTCCTGGGAGAAGGCAGTGTGCCTCAACCCTGCTTCTGTTTCTGGGGAAGTGTTTACAGCATGCGCTGAATTAGGGTTTGGGTTTTTTTTTTTTTTTTCCTGTCTTTTTGCCTGTTTCTGGGTTTCTATCTAAGGTACACCTGTCTTCAGAATAAAGGGCCGGGGAGCCCAGCAGATTCAGCTTTCGCAGTGAACAAGAGCTTACCCTCATTTGTAGAGTAAATCTAGGCACCAAAAAAGCGGATAGTTCATGGGCTATGACTTGAATCTACATTTGGAGTCAAAACAAAAACAAAAACAAAAACAAACCAGTGTACATGTTTTTCGCTCAATAGCTGGGAAGTTAACAATGAACTTGAGAGCCAGGTGCCCTGGCTTATATCTTACGGATATCATGTAATATCTCTGTAGTTTAAGGAAGTGTGTTTAACCATTCTGCACTTTAGTGTCCTCATTTCGAAAGTGGAGGTAACATTACCTACCTCATATGATGTTGTGGGGATTGAATTAGTATCCATATGCAAAGCCCACAGAACAAAATAAGAAGTAGCAAATAACTGTTTCTACTAAAAATGCAATTTTAAATATTCTTATCACACATTGTTACGAAGAGACATACACAGATATCCTTCTCCTACACACAATAAAAGCCTAAAATTTCTATCCAGTAGTTCCTTGTGAACCAAAAAGCTACGGAAAATCTTGGGTGCTATCGCGAATATTTGAGGGCTAAGCATTCATAAAAGGATTGTCTGACATAAAGTTTTAAAAGTCACTGAGGAAAAAGAAATATTTTTTAAAAGATTTATGTATTTATTTGAGAGATAGACAGACTGAGGGTCAGTGGGGGAGGGGACAGAAGAGAGAGAGTCTGAAGTAGACTCCACACCAAATGTGGAGCCTGATGCAGGGATTGATCTCACAACCTTGAGATCACAACCTGAGCCAAAACCAAGAGTAGTCAGATATTTAACCGACTGCACCACCCAGGCACCCTGGAAAAAGAAATATGTATTTTAAAAAAAATTTTTTTTAAGATTTTTTAAAAATTTATTTGTCAGAGAGCACAGGAGTGAGCACAGGCGGACAGAGTGGCAGGCAGAGGCAGAGGGAGAAGCAGGCTCCCTGCTGAGCAAGGAGCCTGATGTGGGACTCCATCCCAGGACGCTGGGATCATGACCTGAGCCGAAGGCAGCTGCTTAACCAACTGAGCCACCCAGGCGTCCCTGGAAAAAGAAATATTTTAAAAAATACCCAAATCCTATCCTTTTTTTGCCTTAATGATTTTCTACAAGATGGACTTTTTGGGAGACGTAAATAACTCCCCAAGATGCTTGGAAGCATTTCCCCCCTTCATTTATTCTTCAGAATCTTTTTTTTTTAACTAATTAGTAAAATCAGCTTCCTGTTTTTGAACGATGACATGTAAGGAGGGTTGGAATGTTACTATACGTTATTTCTGCAGGAAGTACGTTGAGAGTTTACCATGGAGAGGAGAGGGATTCAATCAGAAATAGACAATATATTTACTTGGAATATTGTCCTTCACTGCAACATTGAAGGAATTCTCCCTTCACAGACTCAAATTAGAACCATCTTAAGGAACCATACAGCCTTTTTTGAAAATGAGAAGTGAAAATTATCCTGGAATATCACACGAATGGATTGAAGAAAAAAGTACAGGATGGGAAGGAACATGGTAAACCCCAGAATTTCCAAACACAAGGACTGACTCGCTAAGCACTTAAATGAAGCTTTTCCTTTTATAGGAAGTTGGCCTCAGCCTTTTCTGGGTGTATTTTTGGACTGTCAAGACTGGGATGACTAATGAGTGGTTTGCTCATGGCTTTTGACCTGTGGCAACACGGGCTGGCTCAGACTCCAGCACCAGCACAGCGACATGTTCATGTCATCCATGTCCTTTCATGGAGGGATGATTCCCTCCTCTCTCAGCGCCCCTGCCCCTGTCTTCAATATGTGAGCATCCTCCGTGTGGAAGTCTATTAGTTGTCCCACAGGGACCGATGGGTCACCTTGTCCCTCTCATAAAGACGTGGCTGCCACTCTCACGGTGAAATAGGTACAAAAGAGATCTGTGACCGGAGGTAGTTCTGAGACTTCTTGTCCTCATCAGTGCTGTCATTTTTGTCCGGTGGAGGATGCCGGGAGTGTTGTGTCTTCAGCCGGGGCTGCTTGCACAGTGCATCACGCCCAGGCAGTCCCCACCCCCCACGCGTGTTCTTGATTTGTACGATATCTGCTGACATATGGGTTACCCTCTCTTGTTGCCATAGTATCATTATGGCCGTAAACTTGTTGGGTCGTTTGTGACCTTTGAGATGCTCCCTGTGGGCTTGACAGTTAAAACTCTGTGCAGCTGAAACTGAACATTGTTCTCCCTGGTTTGTAGTGGCATGGGGGGAAGACGAGAGCTCTCACATGGTTAGTCAGGATTTGGCAGATTCTTGAACTGGATTTTAAGTGATTAGGAGAAAAAAGACTTTTTTGAGAAAATACTGCTTCATCATCCCTCGAATGCTCTAGTACTCTGAGCAGCTCTAATATGCATGTGAATGTGTCAATGTGGTCAATATTTTTGAGCGATTAGAAACTCCTACTTCTCTTCAGCTTTGGAAGGAGGGTGTACCAAAGGACATTTGACTTGCTTGCCTGGATAGAAACTCCTAACCCTGAAAATGTTTTGTGCACGTCACTGTACTCTCTGTATCACCAAGGGCAGCACTGATTACCTTGCCTCCACTTTGAATGTTGCAGCATTCCTAGAGGGAGCACAGTTCACTATCTGCATCTAACTGATGAAAGATCCAAGATGTAGGAGAAATAAGGAGTCATTTTGTCTTCAGAATGTGTGCTTTTAACCACAAGCTTTTTATTCTCCAAATATGTAAATTGGAAAAATTATAACTACACCATGAGGATTTCTGAAGAAGTTTTAAAAAATTGTGTAAGGTGCCAAGTGGGAGGCCCTAGATATAGTAGGTACTGCACTAAGAAAAAAAAAGGGAAGGAAGGAAGGAAGAAAGAAAGAAAGAAAGAAAGAAAGAAAGAAAGAAAGAAAGAAAAGGCTGCAAGAACTTGATTGAGTTGAAAAGGTGCCTGGATTGAGTATGTTTCCATATTACCTAAAATGAAAGAATTGATTTGCCCCATACGTATTATACTTTGAAAAGCCAACAAAATTCTGGTTCTCTTCTCCTGACTTCAGAGTTACTTACAGCAGGAATTAACCTGTGACTCCTTATGTAGTGATTATGTGATGACAGTAGGTCACTGCCTTTTACTGAACATTTTGTGTATATTATGACTGTTTCGAGGACTGAAGTTTCATTAGTCAAATATATTTTTTCCTCTAAAATTTGGCTGTGCAATGATGGTCTAAAATCACTTCTCTTCTGCCCATTTCTACCTCCAACCTTTTTGTTGTTGTTGTTTTGTTTTTTTTTTTTTTTTGCCTCTAGTAGGCTAAAAGCCATATGGTAATCTACGTGAAATGGAAGGTAGGTAAGGCTTTGGTTCTGCGGGGCTTCTCACACAGAGAGGATGAGGGATCTCTTACTTGTTGGCTACTCAGTGGACTGAACAGTAGCATCTTAGTTTGGGGAGAAAGAGTAAAAAGCAGAGCATGTTGAAAATGGCCAGGTTTTCTGAGATCTGTGGGAAAATCTGTATTAGTTCCATGTTACTGATCTGCCTCTCAAAAGCCAAAAATGGAGCTGAATCTTCCTTGTCTTGAGTTTAGGGAAGGTAGATTTCCTCCAGGTGTTTCTGCACAGACAACTCTGTACCTACCAATAGGAATCTTTAAAAATGTGATTTCTCAATTAAACAACTCAGTAGATAAATTGCAAGAGAGAACATAATCACCTTTGAAGCTTAAATTATTTGACTGGAAGATCAAGTGCAAATATATTTCAAAACCCAGAAAAAAAATTTGAAAATTGAAAAAAATTTGAAAATCATGATGGAAAAAGGAAACACATCTGAGATGATAGATTTAAGAAGCCAAATATATTACTAATAAGAACTGTAAAGAAAATATAAAATGCCAAAGATAAAATAATGCCGTATTAGATGTCCACTGCTGTGTAATTAATTATCTCTAGACTAAGTGGCTTAAAACTATTTTATTATCTCATAGCTTCTGTGGGGGGAGGCCAGGGAGCCTTAGCAGGGTGGTATTATGACTCAGTCTATCAAGAGATTACAGTCAAACTAGGTGTCAAGGCTGCCGTGTCTGAACTTGACTGCTGCCCAAGCATCCGCATTCAAGCAAATCCATGGCCTAGAGAGAATGAAAGAGCGGACAAGTGCTCCACAGAGAAGCCGAAGTCTTACAACCTTATCTCGGAAGAGACATACCATCATTTGCGCTGTCCGCTGTAACAGAGATGTCTTGGCACAGTCTCTGAGGGGATTCCACAGGAGTGTGAAGACTGGGGAGTGGGGACCATGGGGGGTCACCTTCAAGACTGCCTACAATGAAAATTATAGAAGGAACACCTCTAGAATTGAAGGAAACTTGAATCTAGAATTTCAAAGCTCTCAGTCAGTTACAGGCTGGGTAAGAAAGAATGCACGTATATTTTGCCAAAACCAAATAAGCGACAAGGTTAAACTCATTTATTACTACAAAGAGAAAAACATCAAACTGACCAGAGACTTACTTTTGCAAGAATGTAGATGAGAAGACTGGGGTCATATCTACAGATGAGTGAGAAGAAAGGACCATCACTCCAAAGTTCTAGATCACTAAGATAGCGTACACCTAAATAAAACATAAACATGAGTTTAGAATGTATATCACTCATTTATCCCATGAGAAAAACAATTGAGAAAATACATTAGCCAATAACCAAATAAAGTGTTATGCAGAGTTCAAGATCTGGGAAGATAAAGAAGAAAGGAAACAGAAACCTGGTAGCATGCAGGTTCACGAGAATATGTAATGCCAGTGGCAAAGAAGGACTCCTGTAAGGGAAGCATAGAACACTCTGTATTTTGGTAACAGCCTCCAAATTTCTGTGGTTTTCTACAATAAAAACTCAGTCCTCACTTGATTATGCTAATCCTCTTCACCTTGGATGACTCTCCCAGAGAGCTGACCGCTGTCAGGCCTTCTGATTTCAAGCCACTTAAGTTCTGGGACTCTACCATCTTAAGACGAGTGCTTTTCCATGATTTTTCAGGGAGAGGTAGAGAGAGGCTCTAAAAAGGGCACAAAAGCTTTCTGCTGACTCAGCTTAGAAATGAACTGCATGACTTCTACTTACATTTCATTGGGTCAGACATGTTCTGTGGCCTCAACAGAGTGCAGGGGAGCTGGGAAGTGAAATCCAGAAGATAAAGGGCAGCTATGTGTTGATGAGCACGAAGGCTGGCCATTCTGCCGTTAAGTGATCTTAGCAAACATGGAAAAGTTTGCTATGTCCATGGAAATGGAGGTCAAATGCAGTCATGGGAAAAGGCAAGAAAATGAGCAAGAGGTCAGAAATAAATTATTTTAAGGTTGTCATCTAATTGATAAGGGCAGGGAAATACTCTGTCTTTATTAAAGAAGGGAGTTTTTATCTTGCCTTCATATAAATGCATCTTCTCTCTATGAGAGCAGAGAAAGCAAAGCCTAACAATAAGTAGAATAGACAGTTGAACTGGATTTTGCCTGTTGTACAAACAAAAATAACCCAGGAAGTGACTATAAAATTAATAATAGAGCAAGGTGGAAAAATGAAATCAGTTATATAAGACATTAAACTAAATGTGAGAAATCAAAACTCTTACATTAAAAGAAAAAACCTATATGCTATTTTCAAGAAACAAACTTAAGTGGATCAAGAAATATAGAAAATAAAGAGGCAGTTATAAACTCCTCAAAGAGTGGAGATGGCAATGTCAGACGATGTAATTCTTTAAAAAGGCGGAATGGAATAAACGGGATATTTGTATAAAACATTCCCATTCCAGTTTACTAAAAAACACTTCCCTGTAATGGGCAGAAATGCATTCTTCATAATTAAACAAGTAGTTGAAATCAGTCATTAACACTGTGCATTGAATATGTCACAAATTGGTGCCAGATGCTTCCGTTCAACTTGTTTTCATCTTGAAAATGTTCTCATCCTAAGCACTCTGATACCGTGGTGTGATGCTCTTTGACGTGGTAGGTGGCTTGGAGTATGAGATTGCCAACATAGAAATAGATGGCTCTTTTGACCGGTATTTCAGTGTACTCAGTGCCATACATGATAAAAAATATACTGACGTTCTTCATTTGCCAAGCGTCTGGTTCTTGAACACTTTAAACTGATATGCCAGTCCAGTGACAAAGGTCGCCAGTCCATGACAAAGGTCCTATACCTATATATAGGTCAGTGTGCAAGACAACCAAACCTCCCAAATATGAATGGCATCCGTCCTTGTTTCTCCAGTGGTTCAGCTCTCTCGGACTTTCCATGGCTTGAGCAGAAATTCAGTTGTAACAGTTTAGTGCTAATTGAATCAGACTTTGTGTTCCACACAATGGTTCTATGGGGCAAATGCATGGAAAACAGGAAACATTTAAAAGAAACCCATTCCATTAGTCTGCCACAGCTGAGTTGTTTTTTTGTTTTTTGTTTTTTTAGATATTATCTCAGAAGTTCACTTGTTGAGTTTACTTGGCTATGGAAAAAAACATTGCTGAGAATATGAAATTACATGGAAATGTCTGGTTTAATATAAATGAAACCGTGCGGTGCAGAAGCTCACGAGGCCATGGGGGAGGCAAGCTGTTTTGTTACTGAGAGGCAGACGAGGTCAGCGGGCCGCGCCAGAAGGAGCCAAGTCCATCAGGCAGAGAGGAGGCCTGATACCCGGGCCGGAGCCTCGCAAGGCTCGACAGGACCCGAGGCGGGGAAGGTGTTGGCGGCAGTACTGAAAGTTCACCTCGCTGGCAAAACTTACAGGCAGAAAATTCATCAGATTCCTTTGGCGATAAAGAAAAAAATGGCAGACTGCATTTAGTATTTCCAAGTGGAATAAATTAGCCTTTGAGTATTTTAGCCTGTCTGAGGGACGAACTGGGGACACACGAACTGAAATCCTGGTTAGCGATGCATTAAAAATGGTACCTGAAAGCAAGCTTCACCCCTCCAGACCACTTGAAGCAGATGGGCGCTCGGAGGGGCGGATGTCTCGGAAGTTTTCTTGGAAGGTTAAAATCCAAAAAGAAGACAGCAAGGTAAGAGAGAAAAACGGAATTTGAGATCATTTCTGTTATGGTCCTTCCTTTCAAATAGGACTATTGTTCATAACATCGTGTGAAGAGAAATACGTGGAAGGCTGCCAGGAATAATGTTTTAGATTTGCTCCATTACCCACAACTTCTTTGACTTCTGTTTGGAAACTACAAATGGCATTGTAACCCGAAAGGCCGTTTCTGGTTCACAAAGAGGCTGGAGGCTGTGTTCCTATTCCTTTATTATTATTCTTTTAATTCCCAATAGCATAAGCTTGTAGCAGACATGTTTCAGCTTTTAACCAGACGCATTATTTTGAAGTCTGCTAGGGATGAGCTTAGAGCTGCCACTTTGGGGTTGAAGTGGGAGGTGTAGGGTCAAGAAAAGAGAAAAAAAGACTAGGGATTTGTAAACATGTGGCTTGATGTTTTTATTCTTATGTACTTAGGGACAGTCTTCTTGGAAGTGAAAGAGTGACTTTTAAAAAAGTCATAGTCCCTAGTTTGAAACCTTTTAAAAACACACGTGTCTATTTTGGTGACTGAAAGAATTATTTTTTTCAAGCTTATGCAATTATGTGATCCAAACTTCCTTATCTCAGCATTGTAAGATACTAGATGAAACGGATGGATGATATTTATTCAGTGTTTCCTACTGAAAGTAACCATAATATGTGGGAAAATATATATGAAATATAAGAAAACTGAATGCTTTGACACATCTCAGGGAGAGTTAATTTTAAAAAGTTGTCCAGGGGCACCTGGGTGACTCAGTTGGTTAAGCGTCTGCCTTTAGCTCAGGTCATGATCCCAGGGTCCTGGGATTGATATCCTGCTTTGGGCTCCCTGCTCAGTGGGGAGCCTGCTTCTCCTTCTCTCTCTGCCCACTGCTCCCCCTGCTTGTGCTCTCTCTCTGTCAAATAAATAAAATCTTAAATAAAAATTTAAAAGTTGTCCAATTAGGTCTGCATAAGCCAACTATTATTATTATTACTATTAGAATATTATTTTTGGGGATTGCTTTGCAAGTGACTTTAATTTCTCAATTCCCTTGAATGAAGTAAAAGCTAAAACAAAGCACTGCAGATAGTGTATATGCAGGAAAGCCAAGAGCCAACTCCAAAGACAAGATCTTGTTCCTATAACAAAACTCTAGTGACTTAGTGTACATGTACATAAAAAATTATATTTAAAGCATGATTATTTTTTTTTTAAGATTTTTTATTTATTTATTTGACAGAGAGAGAGAGCAAGCAAGCACAGGCAGACAGAGTGGCAGGCAGAGGCAGAGGGAGAAGCAGGCTCCCTGCCAAGCAAGGAGCCTGATGTGGGACTCGATCCCAGGACGCTGGGATCATGACCTGAGCTGAAGGCACCTGCTTAACCAACTGAGCCACCCAGGCGTCCCAAAGCATGATTATATTCTTAATAATCTTCACTTTAACTTCTTCAACTAAGCAGTGACCCAGTATGACTTCTGGTTATCTGTGGTAGGACTCTTCCACTCCAGTAGATCTTAATCTTCAGACACAAATTATACTACAAGCAGAGTTGAAAGACCCTTATTATTTTAATGTCTCTATTTTTTTAAAGATTTTATTTATTTGACAGAGATCACAAGTAGGCAGAGAGGCAGGCAGAGAGAGAGAGGAGGACCAGGCCCCTGCTGAGCAGAGAGCCCTATGTGGGGCTCGATCCCAGGACCCTGGGATCATGACCTGAGCCGAAGGCAGAGGCTTAACCCACTGAGCCACCCAGGTGCCCCTGATGTCTCTATTTTGGACAATGAAAATGAAAAAACCTCATACATTCCATACCTAATGCCAAACTCCATGCCAAGGGACAAGTGTGGTTTGACAAAGGACCTCAACTGAGATTTTGTTACCATTTTCATTCAGAGATGCTATATTAAGTGCCCCCCCCGCACTTCATTCTCCTTCTACCCAAACTGTTTTTTATTTTAACAGACATTTTATATTTTTATCTGAAGACCAATAACCAATAAGAAGTTATTCTTATATTTTCCTTCTTAGAAGGCAGGTTCACAAGGACTCTTGAAGGGTTACCTGGTTGGTGACTGACAAGCTGCTGGTCCACGCTGTGACCGTCCCTGAGCACCTCTCCCACACAGGGAGGTGTAGAGCCTTTTCAGATTGTGGGATGAGGCTTCTTTGAGTGTGTTCCCATGAACATCACAGACTCAGGAGGCAGAGGGTTTTGGGGATAAAAATGCCACCTGCCTGGTGAGCAGGGCGTCCCTTCCTTCTCTCATCTTTGTAACAAAATTCTAATGAAGACCCTCCTCCTCCCCTCTACAAGCAAGCCCCCCCCCCCCCCCCCCATTGAGCCATGATATGTAGAGTCTGGGAGGAATTTGTCCACACTAGAGGGCTGAAATAGAGCTTTGAAAAAGCTGATGATGAGCCAGTGTTTTGCTTTCTACAGTAAAGCAGTGAAGAGGAGCTGAGTAAAATTGCAAGTCCCAGTGTAATTCTCCCACAGTGGACAGGTGGCTTGAGAGATCACCAAGGGCTGAGGCAGCTCTCCTCTCCTGCCTTGGTGCCAGGATTGATGTGGGACCATCATTAGTGGGGTTAATGCTCTCCTTTTCTTCCATCTACATACATCATTTGGAGATTACAACTTCCAGAAAGTGCCAGTCAGGAGATTGTGGGGTGATGGTGTCTTCAGAGAGAATCCCCGTGACTCCCAAGAACTAAAAAAATGTTCAAAAGAAGAGAAATGAAGGATGCTTGCTGTGCCTACCAAAGCTTAAAAGTAATTTAGGCTAACATATCACAGCACTAATGAAAGAATCAAAAGCAGATGGATTTAAAAGAAAAAAGCAGATGGCCTTGGAAGCAATCAACAGTTCATAAGAAAATAAGGCATAATAATGAACACAAAGAAAAAGAACGCCACACACAGAACTCACATGAAGAAATCATTATTTAAAAGTATTGGTAGGGCAATTGGGTAGATGTTTTGGGTATAAGTTCAATTAAACCACACCCTACAATTTCTGTTTGTTTAGAAAATTGGATTTTGTAAGAGCTATTCAGAAACCATTTAGTTTTATAATGAGATTTTTTTAAGAGGGAATAATTGGTATTTTATGTTCTACATTCTCTAGCAAGCTTAGTTGTAAGTTTGTTTTTTCTCTGGATAATTTTACTTCCTTATGCTAGATATTCTACTACTCTTTAGATTTCATATTCTAGGAACAGAGCATGTCCAATATAATTCTCATTGGTGTTACTGTTGAAGGAGACATTGAATGTGCCTACTAAGAAATCAAGGTCATTGTGGAAAAGGAAAAGAGGCATGACAGGCTTGCCGGTAGACCTTTTTCCCACATGGAGAAGAGAGACAGGTTCATATCCCAGCTTCAGTCTTACGGTGCCTTGTAGATGTTCCTCTGTGATTAATGACACCATTTTCTCAATCATTGACATAATTCTGAAAAAACTTCTAATTACCGCAAAGGGAAGGAGGCTATGCATAAAGGACACGAAAAATGGAAAATAGAAAAGAGGTTTGGGTCTATAAAATTAAAAAAATGTTTGTACATAAACTATATAAACTACAATATCGGCTAAAAACAAATAAAAATATATGAACAAGTAGATAATCAAAATTAAATTAGTATTGCTGTTTAAAAAGTTCATACAATTTGATAAGTCAAGTAATTGAATAATTGACCGAGAATAAGATTGTCTTGGAGAAATAATACACAAAGGTGTATTCTATTTCACTATTGAGCAAAAGGATTTCAGATTAAAATAATTTAAGGTAACTTTTCCACCTACAAATTGGCTGAGATTCTTTTAAAGATAACATTTGTTGGGTTGCAAGGAAACTTACAGCTCTCTCAGAATGGGAGCGGGAAAACTAAAGGCCACATCTTTCTAGAGAATGACGTTGGCACTATGTATCAAGATCCCTAGAAGCTTAATACATTTGACCCATAGATTTTACAGTTAGGAATGAGATCAACTAGTCTCTCTCTCTCAAAATAAATAAATCTTTAAAAAATAAAGCAAATAGAGACTAATTCTCAAAGATCTTGTGGAATTAGACTAAGCAAATCAGTCTTTCTACAAAGGAGTAAACAAATATGGGGAAAAATGAAATAGGTTTTTATCTTATGATGTGTTGAATTCTACAGTGGGACACACACACAGTGAGGTGTTGAATAAATGTTTGCGTGTCCTTTACATGCAAAATCCTTTGTTATGGACTTTGTATACATTGTTGCATAGAGCAGCACTGACAACCAGGATTCGGAGCTGAGGTTTAGAGAGGGCATGTGGTCCCACAGCTTTGGAGTGTCAGACTTTGAACTGTGCTCTTCCTGCTAGCCCTAAGGAAATTCTGTCAGAAGAGCTCATTTTGGGCAATCTAGTTTTTGCATTTCATGTTGACAAAATGAGATATGTGAAAGTGCTTAGGATTTAAATATAGTTTAAGAATACTCCTATTTCCTCTATGTAGATATTTTTCCAAAATAAGATGGCTTATAATTTTGGATAGCTATCCAGCCACCTTAAAACTTTGAAATCTAGCCTGCAAGGGTTTTGATAGTCTAATCAAAATTTGTGTAGATGGAGTGTTTTATTCCAAGACCAACATGTGGAGGGGGAATCATTGTAGAAGAGTGTTCGGTGATTACAGTAAAATAAAAGTATCATGTGAAAGTTGAATTTTGTTAATGATACTTAGGCTTTCTTGGGATTTGTAATATACGGAGGATGGTTTATATTTTGTATCAACATTATTGAAAGTCCTATTTTACTTTTGCTTATTAGGAGTTTTATATGTGCACACCCTTTTTGATCTGATAATTTTTATAGTTTTATTTTTTATTTTTAAATATTTTATTTATTTATTTGACAGAGACACAGCGAGAGAGGGAACACAAGCAGGAGGAGAGAGAGAGAGAGAGAGAAGCAGGATTCTCGCAGAGCAGGGAGCCCGATGCAGGGCTCGATCCCAGGACCCTGGGATCATGCCCTGAGCGGAAGGCAGATGCTTAACGACTGAGCCACCCAGGCGCCCCTATAGTTTTATTTTTAAATTACAACCTCCCCTTTCCCCCAGGCTCTCAGAATTTTATACTTTAACCTTTTTCAACAAACTATGCTTTGAACCACATTGACTGAGCCTTCTGTTGTTCTTCTTTTATAAAAGGTACCCTGTATTTCAATAGATCTCTATAAATTTATTTTCTTTTGAAGAAGGAAAGAGTAAAAAAAAAAATTAAATTCAAATCTGCTAGAAATACATGAGAACTCCCCGCACAGCTATTTCTGAGTTATAGTATTTTTTTCCAACAGCTGTTTAATAGTTACATCTAATCTTATAAGCAAGTTGTATGTTTAGGACACAGTGTGGCCTCCTTTGTTCAGTGTAAAACAGGAACATTATGCTTTGCTCAGTGACATTTTCCAGATCCTGCCTTTAAAAACTGCAGTAAGAATTCTCTCATAGTTACTGTTTGAAAAATGCTTATTTAAACTGAATTTCCCAGGTTTATAAGCAAAGTGCAATTTCTTAACAATGAAGGAAATTCACACCAAAATGATAGGAGAAACTCTTAATCAAGTAGAAATTTGAATGACACATCTCTTTCCAACCTGGTGCCATTCATATTTAGATGCTTTTAAATTTTCTCACATTTGTTTCCTCTTTCTGTATTTTTAAATAAATTTTAAAGATTAAGTTAAAACTCCCTTATTCTCAGAATATTTATCTTGCTCTTTCACAGCCTCTAGACTTTGTGTGCCTCTTTACATATTAAAGGGGAAAGACTTGGAATTGATATATGTAAAGTACCAAGTTTCATGACCTCATTTGACAAAAAGTATGATTGAATTCCAAAATGTGTTACGCCATTGTTTTATATAATCACAAGTGGTGACGAATTAAGGTTCTAAAATTTGACAGTTGGCTGAGTCCTCACATCACTTTGCTGTCTTAGAACTTTGTGTCAATCTGTAAATGGGGCTGAATTTCTGGACACTTTAATTCTGATTAAAAAGGATTTGGCATTTGGAACTTCCAGAGCTTGTGGGAATTACTTATTGAGGGCTTATTGTGGATCAAGCACTCTTCTAAACATGAACATATTTGGCAGTTCTGCAGCCAGCAATCAAGGAATTGAAGAATTTCTCTTGGAAATCAACAATTGTGGCCTTGATTCTTGGTCCCAGTGCTGAATGGGGCCAAGAGCTCACATCTTCTGCTTGGAAAACCAGTTACAGATCACCGCAGTTACCACTAGAGTTCCTTCTGCCAATTTAATAACCAGGTTAGCAATATATGAAAGCAGCAGGCAGCTCTGTATAAACTCACTACAGTAGGAATCATCTTGATGTATCAGCTCTCTCTGCAAATAAATTTAAGACCAGTGCTGGGACCAAAGTATATACAAGTTTGTGACATATTTATACATACAAGTATGAATACAAGCATTTTGTCAGCTTTACTTACAAGTATTATGTCAGTTTTACCTACAACTCAGTGGAGCTATCTCTCAAAACCCTCTGGTAGAAGTTCAAGTAGATCTTGGATGTTCTTGAATTCGTTATTCTCTCGGAAGACCTTGTTTGCTTTGCTTGCATACCAACATCCAGTACTATTCAGGCACTCTGCCTTGAAATAATTACTTTTTTGGTCTCAAAATGGCTGATTCGTATTTGACTCTTTCTTGCCAATTAAAATTTGCTCATAAAGAGGAGTTTCAGTGGAGAGAATTATGTCCCCTCCACATTTGTATGTTGAAGTCCTGACTCCCAGTGTTACCGCCTTTGAAGATGAAGACTTTAGGGTGGTGACTAAGGGTAGAAGAGGCCATAAGAGTAGAACTCTGGTCTGCTAAGGCTGGGGTCCTCTGAGAAGAGACACCAGAGATCTTGTTTCCCCCACGTGTACACAGAGGAAAGGCCATGTGAGGACAATGAGAAGAGAGACGGCGGCCCTCTCCAAGCTAGGAAGAGGTTTCACGGGAAACTCCCAGAAACAGCATTGGTGGTACCTTGATGGCCCTTCCAGCCTCCACAGAGTGAGGAGATAAGTTTCTGTTGTGTGGCCACCCACGTTGTGTTCCGTTAGAGCAGCTGAGCTGACGGCGACGGGGCAACGTGTGTTTCAACGGAGATGAGCTCACACTGGGCTCCCGACAGAGAATTCGGTGCGTCCAGCTAAGTTTTCTGTCTGCAGATTCCAAGTCTTGGGTAGAGGTACTCTTCACAAGGGGAGAGAGACTCGAGGCATATGAATTTGGTCCAAGACTAGCGGCTCACGGCCGGAGGAGACGGGCTGGTGATACGTCCAGCTCCACACGCCGCATGGCGCTGCGGCCTGGTCCGAGGCTCTCGGGTCGTTCTTTCTACGGGGGCAGGGCCCGAGGGACCGTGAGAGAGAGTCGTAAGCAGGTTCCACGCCCAGCACGGAGCCAGCCTGGGGCTCGATCTCACGACCCTGGATCCTGCCCTGAGCCGGAATCAAGAGTCGGACACGTAATTGACCGAGTTCCCCGGGTGCCCCTCAAATAGGAAATTTAAAAAAATCTGAATGAAAATCTTTCCCCTGAGTCCCGCTGTCAGCATTGCTTCAGCCGGGACATTTTGTCTGGGGGTCAAGACCTTTCCTCCTGTCCCCGTGAGAGCGCACTTGTTCCCCACCCAGGAGGGGCCTCGCACCCGCTGCGGAGCTGCCGGCGCCGCCTCAGCCACCGCTGCTCCTGTGGAGACGACGGCGGTGCAGAGCACGGGAGCTCGTTACGGCGAGTCAGTGAGGAAGCCTCGTCTTTTAGAGCCGTCAGTGGGCACAAGGGGTTCGTGAAGGACCTTTCAGACTATCACACCTTTCCGTTCCGCATGGCGAGGGGCAGCGGACGAAAGCGGCGGCCCGGCAGGCGAGGGGCCGAGGTGCGGTGCGCGGCCTGGCCTGCGCCCGCTCGCACCGTCCCCCTGAGGGAGCGGGAGGCACGTGAGCTGCTGGTCGCCCGCCCGGGGCCTTCCCGCGGGCTCTGCCGCTCCGCGGCATGTCTCCTGAGGACACCGTCACGGTTCCGGGCCGCAGCCGCTTGAACGTGGAAACGAGAGGTCGCTTCTGTGACTGCTGAAAACCTGTTCCAGGTCTGACTCCTGTTCCGGGGGTACCTCAGACGCCGCCGGACCGGTCTGCCCCGAGAGCCTGGCCCCTCCAGACGCCGCAGCCTGACGGGAACGCGCGCTCGCCCCGTCTCTGTGAGCCCGTGCGCGTGTCCCGGCGCGTGAGTCGTCGCGGGGACGCCGGGGCTTGTCCGTGCCTCACACTCGGGGCCACGCGGTCACGGAACTTGCTACTTAAAAAGAAATCACAGTGAAATTCTGGAAACCAGGCAACAGCATCTGCCGTAAATCCAGGGAAGAGGAAATTCTTGGTTTTCCCAAGATCTCCTCAGAAGTGTCCCCCCCCCCCCCCCCCCCCCCCCGCCAAAGCGACTGAGGAGGTGGCATCAGGGTGCCCCGCGCACGAGCCATGACAGACGTTCTCTCTTGCGCGGACGCGGTGGTCATGCGGACTCTGACGGGGAAATGCCCGAGGCACCGCGGCGGTCGGCGTCCCCCACGTTCGCTCGGGAGCTCCGGGCACCCGTTCGAGAACAACCCAGCAGAGCGTGCGGCTTTGCCTCTGCGGTTCCCGTTCGTTCCGTCGCTGCGCGCGCCCTCCCTATCACTGCCCCACCGGTCAGGAGACCCTTCCTTTCTTCTCTTTCCCCTACAATTCCAGGGTGGCTGCTTTTTGTCAGTTCTTTCCCTTTCTGACGGTTCCTCGGTTTTCTCCCGCTGTTTTTTGCTGTGGTCGGTGAGCGCGCACATCCGGGTGTGACGAGCGCTCTAGGCAGTAGCCAACCGCTTTCGCGTCTGACGGAGCGCGCGGCGACGCGTTACCGCGTGTGGCGCCCAGAGCGCAGCCCAACGCGCGCCCCCCAACGCCCAGCCCCCACCTCCCCACCCCCACCGGCCGCCCCTCCGGCCGCCCGCGGCTCGCTTCTGGAGTCCCGAGCTCTCCTGGTTGCTCTCCCTCTCGGAGCTGTCCACTCAGCGTGTCACCTTCCCTTCCCTTGCTTCCTCCCTTCCTTGGCCTGCCTCCTGTGGGCAGCTCCAGATGCTGGTCTGTGTCTTTCCCGCGCTGTGCATCCGCAAGGAGCGTTAGCTTCAGAAACAGCTCCTGTAAGAGAGTGGCTCGCTCTTTTGGAATCTGTCTGTCCCCCCTTGGACTAGAGCCAGAGGAAGCTGGGGGTGCTCGATCGGACACGCTCACCCGCGCGCTTTCCGCTGCGGCGACGGCTTCCCCGAGTAGCGGCTGCCGGAACCCTGCAGCGCAGACATCAGGACCGGAAGAAGGAAGAGAAGACAAGGACTTCCGGGTCATCGTTTAAGGCAAATAGGAGACAAAGGGAACAAAATAATGTGTGTGGGGGGGAAAAATCTGTCCTAGAAAGGAGATAGGAAATATAAAGAATGGGACATATTAGAAGACACGTTTGCCACACACAGCAGGGTGGACTTGGAAATCTTGGCAAGAAATCTCCATATGACACTAATACTGAAGAAAAGTTTATTTTTAAAAAATTTTTAAGATTTTATTTATGTATTTGACAGAAATCACAAGTAGGGATAGAGGCAGGCCGAGAGAGAGGAGGAAGCAGGCTCCCTGCTGAGCAGAGAGCCTGATGCGGGGCTCGATCCCAGGACCCCGAGATCATGACCTGAGCTGAAGGCAGAGACCGAACCCACTGAGCCACCCAGGCGCCCTGAGAAGTTTGTTTTTAACCTGAACATGTCAGCGACAAAGTTTTATTTGTGGAGGTGTGATGATAATCTCAAATTTCCACTGAATTTAGATATATAAATTTGAACATAAGATTAATTTTTTTTATTAAAGATTTTATTTATTTTGGAGAAAGAAAGCAAAAGCAAAAGCACGGGGGAGGGGCAAAGGGAGAGGGAGAAACAAGCTCCCCGCTGAGCAGGGAGCCCCAGGGCGGGGCTCAATCCCAGGACGGTCAGTAGGGAAAAGGAATTTGTGACCTGAGCTGAACGTAGGCACTTAGCCAACTGAGCCACCCAGGTGCCCCAGGAAGATTAATTTTTAAAAAGATGTAGAATATGTGTAGCTGCTTTAAATGAGAAAAAAAAATCTGTGACTTCAACAGCACATTGCAAATACTATTATAAAGTCATATAAAGTAGTGTGAATATACAAGAAACATTTTTTTCTTTTAAAAGTATTTAGAAATCTGGGGTGTGTACGTGGGTCAGTTACGTCTCATTGAGCCCGATATATACTCAGCTTGGGTGGGTGAGTCCATGAGCAGCATCTGAGAATTTTGAGCTGTGCGCTTCTAGATAACGTGGACACCAACCAGGTCCCGGTGGCGTAGGCCCAATACTTAATCAGATCCTGTGGTTGGAACTGCAGATGGCAATGACACTGAAGCCAATCTCTCCGACCGTGGCTCTGCCTGGGTGAGATAGGATATATGTGTGTCTGATTGAGGTTCGGGACCAATGCATGGGGAGTCTTAAGTTTTTCTTTCTGGTGGAGAGTTGCTCGGTTTTGTTTTTTTCAAGGTAATTACTCTTACTAGCAGTTGAGACTTTCCAAAGTCTCCATGTGTGACCACCTTTGAGATGAAGAAATCAGGAAGAATGCTGCTTTGAGCTATGTAAGTTATTTAGAATTTAAGAAGTAGAATAAGAATTAGAATTATGGCATGAGGGAGACAGGATTTTTCATGTATAATTTCATACTTGAAACATTAAAAAATTTTTCCTCTTAAGGGGAGGGGGTGACTGATTTCAATAATAGAGCTTTCTAAACATTTAAGAAATATTTTTAGAAACATTAAAAAAAAGTGTTCCTCTTAATGGGGTCACTAATCTCAAGAATGGGGCTTCCCCCAAGTTCTTAGAAATGTTCTATGTGTGTGTTTTGCCCCCTCTGTATGTAGTTTACTATAAACTTTGCAACTTCAGAGGTGGACTGAATATACAATTTTAATTCAGGCCCCTCTTTCCATAGGGTGAGAAATTGAGACCCCGAAGGTGTTGGTGATTGGCTTAGGGGCACAGCAGAAAAGGCAAGACTAAAAACCTGGCACCTAATTCCTAATCCAGTGCTCCTTCTGTTACAGCATCATTTTTAGGGCACTGAGTTGTGAACTATGGAACAAAGCCAAAAAGAAAGCCGTGAAACTTAGGTTTAATTTTTGTTTTTCAGACCATCACACCCATTTGCACTTCCACAAGCTACCAGGTGATCATTCCCCACTTAAAAAATATCCTTAATACATACTAAAACTTCAAATGTGAACAGAAAATGTCAGAATTACTTTATGAAACATGTCACTGACTTCCTTAGATTGTTCTCTGGTTACACGTTCTGCCTTTTAGGGGACACTACTAGATTTATTCAGAACTTTCTAGAATTCCTCTCTGTCAAAATGAGACCTGTTCCTGCTCTTTCACTGTAGCAGAGTGAAATGACTTTTTTAAATGTCCTTTTCATTTGCAGTTCAAAAGGTAAAGTCCCTAAAAAAGCAGCCTTTGAAAAGTCTGCCAGTGAAAGCCCAGATCTGGGGGGAGAGTGCCGTCAGGAAGGTGAAGTGAGGGCAAGAGGTCCTTACTCAGCTCTCTGCCCAGCACCTACTCCACGAACGTGGAAGTCACCGGAGCAAGGAGTTTCCTGGGCTTTGGCAAGGTGCTAAAGAAGGCTGTGTATGAGCTCTCCAACCTGCTGTGATTGCTTCTTCTCTCCCACTGTGAGCGGAGCAGGGACCCAGGAAAGGGGTGAGAGGAAGACTGTCACCCATTGTCCTTGCCTTAGAGAAGTGCCTTCTGGGCAGGCCAGTGAATGCGGCTCAAGGTCACCACTCAGACTTCTGGGATGAGTTGTATGAGGATAAATGTTATTTTTAGAAAATCTAATAATGGAATCTATTTCATTCAGGCCTAGCAAATTAAAACCCCCTTCCAAAATAAAACGAAACAAAATCTGGAAGCTAAATGTTACACAATTGCTTTTTTTAAAAAATATTTTTTATTTGTAAGTAATCTCTGTACCTAATATGGGGATCATACTTAACAACCCCAAGATTAAGAGTCACATCCTCTATTGACTGAACCAGCCAGGCGCCCCCTCCCATTAGTCTTTTAAACTGAATGGACAGTATTTGGTATTCTAGACCTAACATTCTGTGAACAAACTTTTAAGATTTCCATATATGTATTAACTGTCCCTGGAAGCATCATGTGTTTTCTCATCTTTATCCTTGAGATTTGGCTGGGTTGGTACATCAAGACTCATGAAGAGTTTACATTCTCACAGCATTTTTCTTTTTTTTTTTTGCTTTTTGCTGAATCATGCCTGTTAACATTCTAAATACTTATTTAGCCTTATCTCTAGTCTAAACTGGCACCACAGAATCTCAAATATTATAATTTAGTGAAGTGAGATTTTTTATGGTCCACATAAAAAATTGTTTACAAGTTTGTCTGGCAGTGTATTGTTTTTGTTCATGTTACTTTTGATTTTGGCCAAAATTATTATATCTCCAGGGATAAATTAAGTGCTATTTTTCTGGCATGCTTCGTGATTTAATTTTTGGTCAAGTGATTTTTTTTTTTTTTTTT
>ML101884.1:0-25222 GCA_003697995.1 Taxidea taxus jeffersonii
TAAAACCATTAGTGTTTTAATTTTTTTGCAAATGTTAGCTACTGCTATAGATTTCAAACAATATAGAAAAGTTGAAAGAAGAAATTGAAAAACCCACTTCAAATCTTACATCCCAGAATTATAATGTAAACATCTCAGAGTATATAGTTATAACTTTTATAACAGACATTTTTCTGTATGTACAGTTACAATACCATCATTAATAATAATAGCAAACACACATAGTTCTTGATATTATTACAACAGATACAGTTAGAAGAATCACATACATTTAAAGACAGAAGAGTGGATGCCTGAACAGCTAAATGAGGAGTAGATACTTAGATACCCCTGCATATATTTCTATTATACTCCTGTAACAGAAAAGCCTTTTTACGTTTATTGATCACAAATACTTCCTTCCCCAGGATTCCCCAAGATTTATCAAATGCATGAATGGAGAAATGAATGAATGTGCAATGCTATGTGCAAACATTTTGTTTATATAATCCTCCCCAGATCCTTGCAAGGAAGATAGTATCATCCCTATTTTACAGTTGAGGAAACTGGAGCTGGAGATAAGCAACTCGCCCATAGCTTAACAAGTGACAAGTGACTGGCAGGAGTCTGGCATCAGATCTGTTCAAACACTGATACCTGCTCCCTTTCCACTGTACCACACTGATAATCAGAATAGCAAGAATAAGGGAAAGACAAAAATGCAAAAGGGCTAAAATAAATACCAAGAACATGCAGTTCCTTTTTTGAACAAGTGTTTTTATTAAGTTCCTCACCAAGCCTTGGGCTGGGGACTGCATTTCAGCAACTCATAAACAGAGCTCCCACCTTTTCCCCCTGCTAAATGAACAGTGAAGCGCTTCAGTTCTGCTCTGGAGTGGGGATTGGGTTGAAAGGGAAACATATGAGAAAAAACATGGTTCCCAGCGGTTTCCTATGTAAAGGCAGGGAAGGAAGAAGGTGGGCAATTGAGGGGAGGGAGAGACAGTGCCCTGCTTCTATAGTGGTGAGCAGAGGAAAGGGTGCTGTAGAGGACAGAAGCCGGGCTGCATCCCCACCTCGTCCTCCTACTAAAATGGTACCCAGTTAGGTCCACCAATTAGGAAAAAAGCCTTCTCTGGGCTGACCAATTAGAAGTTTTCTTTTTCTTGCTGCACGCAGCACCCTGGGTACCCAGCCTTAAGGTGGCTGGATGCCTTTGCCAGAGCAAAAGTACACAGCTCCCCTGCCTCTTGGGGAGAAGCTTCCCAGAAAGCTGTCCTCGCCATTGCTCACTTTATGTAAGGCCACTTTAACAAGTCATTAGAACAGAACACAGTTAGCCTCTATTATTTAAGATGAATAAATATGTAAGTAGAAAGAATTATAACCCAGATGGGGGAGGTGGACAGGATTGCTCATTTTCTGGTGATTGGCACATTACCAAAAACTCCATTTAATAATTTCAGATTTCTTTTTTTTTAAGATTTTATTTATTTATTTGACAGTGAGAGAGAGAACAAGTAGTCAGAGAAACAGGCAGAGAAAGGGGGGAAGCAGGTTCCCTGCTGAGCAGAGAGCCCAATGTGGGGCTCGATCCCAGGACCCTGAGATCATGACCTGAGCAGAGGCTTAACCCACTGAGCCACCCAGGTGCCCCAATAATTTCAGATCTCTTAACATTATTTTAAAATATCACCAATTCTCTAGGGGCGCCTGGGTGGCTCAGTCGTTAAGTGTCTGCCTTCAGCTCAGGTCATGATCTCAGGGTCCGGGGATCGAGCCCCACATGGGGCCCCCTGCTCATCGGGAAGCCTGCTTCTCCCTCTCCCACTCCCCCTGCTTGTGTTCCCTCTCTCGCTGTGTCTCTATCAAATAAATAAATAAAATCTTTTAAAAAATCACCAATTCTCTAAAAAAAAGTATGTGTTCTGGAGGACGGTGTATTAAAAAAAAAATGGGAGTGTGTGTGGATCCTGTTCATGTCTTTTTTTTAAGTCTAATTTTTTGTTGAAGTTTAAAACATACACACAGAAAAATACACAAATTATTTTCACGAAATGAGTACATCCCAGTAGCCAGCACCCAAGTCAAGAAATAGAATTAGTGCTACCTTCCCAAAAACCTCTTCGTGTCTTCTAAGAAGTCATGACTTGCTATCCACAACAATCAGTGCTCTAATATCTAATGCCCCAGGCTTGCTTTGTCACAAACCCACATTTTTAAACTCTGTAAATGGAACCGTTCAATGTGTATTCTTTCCTGTCTTGCTTCTTTCCCTCAACCGTATATTTGAAAGATTGATACACGTGGTTGCCATAGCAATAGTTCATTCATTCTCTCGGCTATATACTATGCCCTTGTAGGCATGCACCAAAAACTACTGAATAGATTCTACTATTGACGGATGTTTGGTTCATTTCCAGTTTGGAGCTAATGTGAATGGTTGCCAGCCGTTTTTAACGTTTGATGGTTGTTAACACACTCCTGCCAAAAGTCACACCAGATGTAAATGTAAAATTCAAAGGCCGATAAATTGCTCTGGCGATCGGAAGCGAAAACAACTGCAAAAGAGGTTTTTCCCTGCTTGGAAAATTGAAAGATATGGTTACTGTATAAGGCAGTTAGATGCAATTCACTGCCCAATGCTAAGAGTTGCAAGCCAGTGAGAAGCAAATAAGGCTGGTGAATTTGCAGATAAAGAATATGGGTCCATGTGGTCCCAGCAATAGCTGGCTATTTTTACCCTCTGCCTTTAGCAAATCTTAGTAAGTTTTTCATGCTAGGATAACGTGACACTCTTAGGATTTAACATAACACTGTGATGATGGACTTAAAACTCTGTGAGGTAGGTGGCAAGTGGCATTGCTCCCATTTCCCAGAAAAGGGAGTTTTGGCAAATCACTTCATCTCCCCCTTACACCATTCACGACAGTGAGTCTGTACTCACTGTCATGGGAGGCATGGGAGGGTGAGTTGAGAGCTGTCTCCGTTGGTCCTCCCTACAGGCAGCCTGGCCCAATGCCCCTCACGGTGCCTGCGAGGCCGTGGAAGGAGCTACAGCCTTGAGGTGGGAGGAATTCTATTAATACTTTCGATTTTTATAGTACTCTGCCTCTAGAGGACTTTCAGCATCCTTTCAGAATTGCTGGCCAACGTTTGTGACTCACTCGTATGCCAGAATTGCAGAAACATTGTTTTGGAGATGGGCTTTTGTAGGGCTTTGGCAGCCATTTCCGGGCTCCTTAGTGGGAGAGATATCTCCTTCCTGGTTATTATGGTCAGAGTTCAAAAAACTGATGGACCAGTCAAGGGGTGATTCCCTTTTCTCCCCTAAACATCACCCACAGCATTCCTGCTCTCAGGCTTTCTGGGTGTCCTCACCTTTCTCTCTGTGCCATGGGTTCCTTTGGCTGTCTGGTGAAGCCTGTGGACTCCTTTCCAGAACAGTGTTTTAAAACATATAAAATAAAATGCTGGGGACTGCAAAGGCAACCAAGTATATCAAAATGCAGTTATCTAAATAATAAAAAAGCAAAATAAACCAAATTTGTGATAGAGTAACATATGTGCTTTCTTATTGAATATAACAAGATCTAGAGGTGGGGAAAAATTAACATTGCAATATTTGATGAAATCTACAACTGTAATGTAATATTAAAATATTTTCATTTCTTTTTTTTAATATTTTCGTTTCTGTTGATGACAAAGTCATAGATACTAATACTTCTGCGGTTTGTTGTCCATATTTAGAGTTGAAAGAAATTTTGAATTTCCATTAAGGTTCTCATCTAAATTCATAGCCCCCCTGAATGCTATGACACCGCCTTGAATTCTATTCCCATTTCCACACTCCAGAGATGGTCCCTATGCTGGACGCACATGTCTACACAGCATTAGCTGTCTGGGACCCACCAGCCCCTTTCCAGAAAGCTGGACTCGGAGCCAGGCCTACTTGAGCTGGTGACTATGATTGTCAGATTTGGCTGGTATTGCCAAACAAGAATTGACCTTGAATTTAATTGCTGCCTTTTCTTGTTAGTTCCCAGCATGACAGGCTGAGAGATAGTTCCTCTTTTAAATGATGTGCTTACTCTTTGGAAACTATCAGGGAAGTTGACATGATATCCAGGAATTGTTGTTAATTTTAAGCTGGTGCTAATCAGGTTGATGAAAGCATTGTGGTTAAGAGAAAAAATGTTCATATGTTTTAGAGATGCATATGGAAGTACACACCAATAAGTAACATACCTGGGATTTGTGATTAAAATTTTTAAATTACTCTGGGTAAAGTGGGGGAATGAATGAAACAAGAGTGGTGAAAACTTGAAAATTCAGGACTCTGGGTAATGGTTGTATGGGGGATTAAACTACTTTCTCTACTTGAGTATAGGTTCAGGACTTATAATTATTAAAATCCTTAAAAAATAGTTTCTGGACCAGGAAATTACATAAAGAATGCTTTTTTTAGAGTACCAGTTGGTTTTTTTTTTTCAATACTTATTATTTATTTTCTCGCATGATACAACTCAATTGTACTGTGTCTCTTAAACATGCAAGTTTTAAAGCTGGTTTCACTCATCCCTTTTACCAGTTGTTGGGCATGGTCTTGCTCTCCAAGAGTGTATATTCAAGTTTACATGGTACCACATGGAACCACATGGAACCACAGCTGGAAAGCAACATAAGATAGAGTATGGTGTAAATGCAAAAACATGTAATAAAGATGGAACATGTGAGAGGAGTTCAGGAAAGGGGAAATCTATGAAGGTTGGTGGCTTCAAGTCGGAAGTAGCTGCCTATCAGTCTCAGAAATTTGGGTTCCTTGTCTCTTGTTGGTTTTTTTCTTTTCTTTTTTTAGTATTTTATTTATTTAGTTGAGAGAGAGCAAGAGTGAGAGATCATGGAGGGAGAGGAAGAAGCAGGCTCCTCACCAAGCAGAGAAATAAATGTGAGGCTCCATCCCAGGACCACGAGATCATGACTTGAGTAGATGGCAGACACTTAACCGACTGGGCCACCCAGGTGCCCTTAGGATTCTTTCTTTGCACTCATTTCTCCAACAGTGGCATTCCCTCTGAATTCCTAAAGCTCACAAGCAAGAATATCCTCGCTCCCCATATCTCCCTGTCCCCTTTCCCTTAGAGGCCGTATTTGACACATTCTGAGTTTCCATGGATGTGGGCCCTCCTACTCAGGACTGCTCTGTTTCATCTTTCTAGATGGTGAATTATAGCCCGATGCTAAGTCCTACCACAGACATTCTTACCTATTCAATGTAGAGTGGTCCCTGGCCTCATGGGGTGGTGGTAATGGTCTCCAGGTAGGCAGCGAGGGGACTACCATGTCAGAACCCAACCACTGTCTGAGAAGTGAGTCCCTTCTTGCCAAGTTCTAGGGAGGGGGATTTTGACCAGCAAGAAAGCTTCACAGTGATCTGCCTCTAGAGGACAATGAAAGCAAAGGGGTGGATGCCTCAGTAAAACAGTGGAACCCAACTGCGAGAGCTGCTGGGGCCCTCAGAATGAACTAGAAACGATCTCTCAGAACAGGAGGGAAAACAAGATTACTAGAAGGCATTCAAGAAAGCCTAAATCCTGGATGATCTAAATACAAATTTTTTAATTTAAATTTAAAAGTTTTTTCACGTAGCTTAGATCACTTAAACCAAAACAAGTTCTTCTTTTTCTTTTTTTGTTTATCTTCATTAATTCTCATTCTAAATGATCTGAGGCATTGTGGGAGGTTACTTGGGCAGGCTGCATTGGCATGGAAAGAAGGGGCATGCCTACATGCCTGTGCTGCCATGGAAGCTGGAAGCTGCCATGAATGAAGCAGCCTTTGGTCCTTTCAGTGCTTCTTTTATGGCTTAGAATCACAACTTTGAGATAAAAGAGAAAACATGAAACCCGTGGTACTTAAGGGAGGTAGGATTCAAGGAATCTGTCTAGGACATACTCCCTGACTGACAGATGTGCAAAACTTCAACCCAAGTGGGCCATCTCTCTCTGGGACATATCTTCCTGGTCCCCATATTGACTTCCTCTTTCCTGTCACAGCATCCAAAATTCTTTCACCTTAGTTATTTATGCTTTGGGGTATTTCAGAGCTCTTAATTAGTAAGTGCTCCAAACCTTCTTGGGTAAGGGGGCTCCATAGGAGACTTGGATCTGTAAGACTTAATTTTATTCCACCTCTCACCTTTAAGGGAGTAAAAAACAAGTGTTCTAACAACAATGACGACATGACTGCTGCCATTCTGTGCATAGGGCAGAAGCCTCTCAAAGGAAAAGCCATTAGGGTGACCTTGCTTTATGAAAGTATCTTAGAAGGTGATCCTGATGAGATGGTGGGAAGGGGGAAGCTAGTTTTTATTGGGGAAAAGGGCTATACGTCAGGAGGCACATGGATCCTTGGGTTACATATGAAACAAAATCATATTTCCCAGCTTTGGTTGAGAACGCCCTACATACCTGTATACACATAGACAAACACAATCATTCTTATTTCTTGGCCTCCCTAAAGTTCTATGTATCTACCATTATAGCAATTCTCACACTATGCTATATTGTTTCTGGTATACTTGTGTGTTTTTATAATTAAGCTTGTGAACTTTTTCTTTGTAGCTTTTACCTATAAAATACCAGCATGTGTTAAGAATTTTTTGTTGGAGGGCATGTATTGCATGGAGCACTGGGTGTGGTGCATAAACAATGACTCTTGGAACACTGAAAAAATAAAATTAAATTAAGATGTTAGGAAAAAAAGAATTGTTTGTTGAATGACTATTTGAATAAACAGCTACTATACATACTTGTTGACAAGATGGAAACCTGACTCACTCAGCAGAATCAAGTCTCATTTATTATCAAGGACCTGATGCCAAATTTATTCCTACTTCTCTGCTTGTCCCTGAATCATTTAGAGGAATCCTGGACTTCAGGAAGCATTAGTTCTGAGATGACCCACGCTGGAATCCAGAACCCTCCTCTATGTGCTGTAGCTTCTGGCAGAGGAGGACGTGTACACAGGCTGGTGTGGGCATGTCACGCTCACTGGGCCTGGCAGAGATGACCCGCTGCATTGCCCAATATAGGGATCAGCATATCTCCAAGAGCAGCAATGACCTGGTGAACAAAAGAAGTGGGCAGACATGGCTTTTGAGTCATTTGGCAAGTGCTTGGAAGCTGATCCTTCCTGCAGCCCCCCATATTGACTTCCTCTTTCCTGTCACAGCATCCAAAATTATTTTACCATTAGTTATTTATGCTTTGGGGTATTTCAGAGCTCTTAATTAGAAAATGATTTCTTAACTTGGTATCCGTGTAGGATTTTGAATGGTGGGGGATGTGGAGATAGGTGAGGAAGACAGTGAAAAAGAAATGAGAAAGAGATAAAGCAGATTTCTTCCCCTTCCCAGTAGTTGTGGGTATAGGATAATACTTCCTAGTATATCCTTGATCCTTCCAAAATTGTCCAGACAATATTGAGAAGCAGTGTGTGTGGTGGGGGTGGTGGGGGGCAGAGGACTCAAACGTGCATATTCTTAAAAACACGTTTTCTCTCCCAGCCACAGAGCACTTGAAAACTCAAGTACATGAGGAAAATGAGAGAGGAGAAGGGACTGCAGTCTTGATGTGTCCCAAGTACAAATTTCCAGACTGCCCTCTCCAACCAGATAAGAGCTGAAGGAGAATCTTTTTTGAGATGAAGGCTAAGAACTTAAAAGGAACAGAGGACAATCTCAAGACCCTGAGATCATGACCTGAGCTGAAACCAAGAGTCAGATGCCCAACCAACCGAGTCCCCCAGGCACCCCTATCTGCCAAGTCTTAAAAAAGGAAAACAAATTACCTTTAGTTTACATGTAATAAATCACCTTTATTGACTAGTGGATGTAATTGTATTGACCTCTGTTCCAGGAGAGGACTGTCAATGTGGTCGTCTGCTCTGCCATTCCTGCGGCTGCTGCTCTGACCACCTAGACTATCACCCAGGACAGAGGTCAGCCCCCACAATCCACATTTCTTTTGCACCCCCCCCCCCCTCTCCCCAACCCCAAGCAGGACCAGCTTCAACCAGTGATTTATTGTACTTGCTTTTCTCATTGTAAGTAAATATTCACTTTTGTGCCCATTTTTGTATTTGTGATTTTTGTGTTCCTTTTCATCAAGAGGGGCCCCATTTTATGTAAGTTTCAGTTCCCACAGAGTTGGATCTGCCCTTTTATAGGTCTCTTAATGCAGTGCACATTACACAGGAAATCTCAATTCATGAGTGTCCTGATAACTCTGGTTCTTGATTAACCAGAATGTTCTCTGCATAATGCTCTCAGAGGCAAGGAATGAAATTAGAAGGAAAAAGCAGATGGTAGGGATTTCTAGTTTTAGAAATGTAGCAAGTGTCCTACCTGATTCCCAATCTTTCCTCCACCTGTAGGCACAGAAGTGCCTGGTAACATCCAGCACTTAACTAGTGTTTACTGTGAACTGGGCACCTTTTGAGTGCTCTGGGGCATATACCCCTTGAGGTGCATATGGGACTGTACTCACAGATAAGGAAACTGAAGCACAGAGAAGGTCAGCAAATTCTCCAAGGTTATAGCTAACATAAAAGGAACAGCTGGGAGCTGACCAGGCCATCAGGTCCAGAATCCAGTGGCCTCAGCTCTAAGCTAGATCACCTTTACATTTGAAATGATAGTCCCACAGAAATGAAATCTTTACTTTGTTTTCGACCAGTCACACAGAGCTGTGCATCTCGCCCTTGCATTGTATTGGGTATGCACTGTTATGATACACAGTCCTCCTGTTAATCCTCATAGGTAAGTGAAGAAGCCAAGGTCACATAGCTACAAGTAGCAGAGCAAGAATTTAAACCTGGATCGGCCTGTCTCCAAAGGCCATGAACAGGAATAAGAGACTCTACCGTCCATTCCAACACCTTACATGGAGATTTCTTAACTTGAAGTGACAGCCAAGCTCCAACGATTCTTAATGAGTTCTCCGAGGCTAGATTGGTTAATTAAACTTTCCCTCTTTGCATTTGGCTATTCACCCCGCTCACATTTGGTTATTTATTAGTCCTTCTCAGTGCCACTTAAAAGAAAAGAGGTAGAAACTACTGTTAGCCCATTTTCCAAATGGAAGAAACTGAGACACAGAGACTTTAAGTTACCTGCTGGGACTCATACCCTGGAGCCTGGTCCTGGAAGTTTCTGCTTTCACCACCACATACCCCTGCAGAATCTCTGTCTGAGTATATCAAAAATAGCTGGTGGCTTTCAATTTTTTTAAGTGGCTTTTAGTTTGTGGAGTAGGTATACCAGATCTCTGTGCACAAAGGTTAATTAAGCCACTATAAAATGCAAAAGCAGCCAGGTCTTTATCTCCAAGGTAATAAAATCACAAATGATTCCTGTTCAAAATGAAGCTTATAATAATCTGTTGTCAGTGGGCCACGTGTGTTTTTCTCATTTTTAACAACATGTACTTCTCTCTTCATCAGAAACATTAGGTCACAAAAGCCAATCTCATCTACATCTTTACAACGTTGTTTATCATCTTTTTGCATGCAGGAGATAGAACTGGTAATGAACCAGCCAAATTGGATCCCAGGGAGGATTTGTACTGACTTAGAATACTTTCAGAATCCATTCAGAACGCCTCTGATTTTTCATTAAACCCTCTGAAGCCATTTATTTTGGGGCCAGCTTTTCAGGGATAGGACATCAATTGTGTGCCAGTTATTGGGGATTATAACACAGCTGATGAAGTGTGACAACGGAGTCCATTGGATGTGCAGTAGATTACAGGAGGGTTCTATGGAAGTCAGTGGCTATTAAGCTGAAAATGTTTCTGAGCTAAGAGAGCATGAAAATAAGGAAATAGATTCTATCCTGTCATCTGACCTCTCTCCTGTGGTCTCTGGATTGAGCTTGAATTTCCGCTCCCACGATTCCTTTTATCTGCCCCTGCACTCTTTCTTTTTTTGTATCTACTCCCACCCACTCCCTCTCTCCCTCAAGCAAATATCAAAAATCTAAGAACAGGGAGGGAAGGTAGATCGATGCTTGTGGCTATGCCATGGTGGGCAGTAAATTCAGCCACACCAGACTCAGTAATAGAAAGGGAAGGTGGCATGTGATCTGATAAGGTTATATAGCAGACCCATAAAATCCAAAATACCTCACAAACCACGAATCATAGTCTTATTATACTCACAGCTGCATCTATTTGAAGGTATCCCATGTCAGCCTGCCCCTTCCCACAGTACACATAATATGCTCAAGAGAAGCTCGTGGGAAGGGCATGGTGAAATGTTTCAACCTTTTTGGTGATATCATTTAAGATTAACCATGTAGGTGCACCCGGGTGGCTCAGTCGGTTAAGCATCTGCCTTCAGCTCAGGTCACGATCTCAGAATTCTGGGATTGAGTCCCACTTCCAGCTTCCTGCTTAGCCAGGAATCTCCTTCTCCCTCTGCCCCTCCCCCAACTTGTGTGTGGGTGCACTTGCCTGCTCTCGCTCAAATAAATAAAATCTTTAAAATAAAATAAAATTAACAATGTACATGTTTTGTGATCCAACCAACATTTTCTAATTCTATCCTAAGAGGAAAGAAAAAATGCCCAAGTGTGTAAGGATATACGTGCAAGGGTATTATTAATTGCAGCATAATATTTGGTGGTTAATAACCAGTAGCAGACAATTCACATTTCCTGCAATAGAGAAAGGCTGAAGAAAGCATGGAAATTATATACTGTGGACAATTATGCAGCTATTAAAAAGAATAAGTTTGCTCCATATACATGAACCTGGAAGGATGTCCACATAGATGAGTAAGTAAAAAAACGTTGGTTGCAGCCTAATGCCTACAATACCGTAGGACCAAACTTTACATCAGCAGGGCTTAGTTTCTCCAGAAAGAGTATCATCATGACAATATCATCTGTGAATTTGAGCCAGGCTCATTAGCTTATGATAATGCAAAAGTTTGAATCCTAAATTGGGTTGGTTTTAATCTGGCTAGGGAGATGGGCTTAATAACATGTACATGCCCTGCCCACATTTATATTCCCCAGGTAATCCTCATGCAGTAAAACTATCTTTTATCCTCCAGAGAAATCACTTAAAGTGGGGCTCCAATGGAGTGTTAGGTTGAGGTGTAAGATGAGAGAAAGCATTTTAGACATGCTTTTTCAAAATATGGACCCTTATGTCTTATCATATACATCTTGAGTTTGAAATTCCAGCACACTGGAGATAGGAGATGGAGAGGAAGGCCAAATGTGTAAAAGTGCTCCCGGTGACCCCATTACTTTTTCCTCCATTTTTGATGCAATTGAAAATAAAGTCTTAAAGTATATGCCCCACTTCAATTATTGAGGCAGCTGTAATGATGTTAGTGACAATAGCATTTACAATATGCCAGACATTGATCAAAGGGCATTAGTATAAACGAATTCATTAATTCTCATAACAACCTGCAAGGAAGATGTTCATTATTATTATATCCATTTTATAGATGAGAATAGGCAGAAAGAATAATGCTCATGATTACAGAACTAGTTTAGTGGTGGAGCCCGGTTTTAAAACCCAGGAGGTTTAGTTTTAGAGTCTAAATGAAGAGATTTGAGACACAATAAATGAAATAGAGCAGGCTCACAAGCTCAGTGAAACATTTTCAAGCCCGTTTCTCATTTATCTCATCCCTTGGATGAGACCTAAAGAGTCGTTCTATTTCTCAGAGCTCACCCACTGCCATACTTCTTATCACCGAACTGCCTATACCCTTTGAATTGTTCAGCGTATCTGGAGAAACAATTCTGAGAAAATATGCTTTTATCATTTTTTTTCTCTCTTTCTCCCTCAGTTACTCCTCTGCCATGGAAATAGTTTCCTTTCGTAAGTAGAGAACTGTACTCAATCTTCCATTAGAAGTCGGTGCAAAAATGGACTGAAACCTCATTATGTCTAGTTCTTCTTTACCATGTTCCTAACAGGTATTTCCAGACCTGTCTTTAAAATTAGCCTGTAAGTACTGGCTTGCCTCTGAAATCACTTGCTTAGGGGAGGAGGAGGTGAAGGAGACAGGCATATCAATGTTCTCAGCTTGTTGTCAGCCTAAAATGAGGAAATTGAGTCTTTATCTTCAAGAATTATGATGTTGTGGGAAGAAAAAATGTAAAAATTAAGGTCAGTTCTGTCACTTTTGGACAGTGTGTTCTCTGCGAAGTCACGTAACTTTCTGAACCTTAGTTTCATCATTTGTAAAATAGGACCAATAATTGCTGCTCTACTTACTTCATAAGGTTGTTGCGCTGATCCATATAAGAACCCAGATCTTCTGGCTTCATGTCCATTGGTGTCCATCCATGCATCCCACCTTCTTCCATCCATCACCCTTTCATTTCTTCATTCATTCAGTGTTTATTATACCTCCTGAGAGTTAGCTAAGTGAAAGATGTATGTTAGAGGCTGGAGGAAGAAAAGGAGAGATGAACCCCAGGTTGGGAAAGGGGATTGAAGGCAGAAACAATGAGGTGATTCAGAACATAGAATGAGCAGGGACTTACAATAGTCCATCATCCCACATTCTAATATTTTACATATTCAATTCCTCTGAGGGCAATCATACATGGCACAAAAGGAATTAATTTTCAAGGGTTCCTTAAGTCAGAGCCATCTTTACTCTATCCAGGCAGCACTCCTTAGGTGGCATCTTCCATCTTACTTTCTCCCTAGGTCTGTTAAGTACAACAACTAGCGAGCACAAGTGGACAAGGCTTACAAGTCAGGCTGGCTCCTCAGATCCAGCCATAGGAAAAGGTACCTGTGTGGTCCTTTAAATCCATGTGATAAAAAAATAAATCTCAGGTATTACAGAATGTATATAAAATAGAGAGAATACTTGACCCAGAAAAAGATTTAAAAGAAATTAATGGAATGTACCTCGGCATAATGGCCATATATTAAAATACTTTGAATTTATAATCTTTCTCCATGCATGTTAGATTTATCTTTGAAGTACCTTGAAAAGGTAAAACTAAGAGAATAGGAAACATTACTTCACTGGCCCGATTTTATAAATAAAGTAACAGAGACTGGAAGAAATATGTGGCAGATTACACAATAAAATCAGCGGATGAGCAAGAACTAGATTTGAGGTTTCTTGGATTCCAGGACAGAATTGACTTCTCCAACTCAGGTGATTACTGAACACAGTGAGTTTTCAAATTATGGAGGATTTCACCTCTGGCAATACTGCTGATAGTTTAAGAAATAACTCATTCGTTTATTAATCTCACATACCCTTAACTGGGGAAAAGGGATGAAAAGTATCTGGAGATGAGGCTGGGGCAGGAGGCCAGAATCTCTATTGCCCTGAAAGCTACGTTGAACATCAGGCCTTTGTCCTGAGGGCAACGGGAAATCACAGAAGGGTTTTATGCAGGGGAATGTCCTGACTATTTAATACCAAACACTGTGAGCTTCCCCACCCCCACCAGGAGAGTGGGGCTGACAATAATGGGCATATCTTGCGAGCAGGGAATCCAGTCAGAATCATGGCGATAAAAAGCACGCAAGAGAAAGGTGGTGGCAGCTTTAAGAAGCAAAGTGACTGGATCATATCAAAATGTGAGAACCAGGTGTCCTCCTTTCCCCAGAACCTGCAGTTCCCGGATTTCTCCTTCTAGGATGACTGCAACTGCGTTTCTCGTAGGAAAATCATCCCTGCTCCTACCCCTAGCTCCCAGTAGAGCCTGGAACGTTCAGGAATGACAGAGGAAGCAGAAGGCCGGGGTCCCCTGGGTCTTTATCACAACCACTAATTGCCCAGACACCCGGATTCCAGAGCCCAAGGTCCAGCTGAGGCCACTTGCACCACGTCGTGACTTTGCCAGCAGCCCGCTGCCCTCACTAACGAGATTTCGCCCGTCTCCTCACACTGAGGCCAGGCCTCTCAGCGCCGGCTGCGAGCGCCTGGATGTCTGATAAAACCCCACAGACGGGGTATCAGCGAACGCTCTGAGGAGATAAACACAGCGAGGAGCCTCGGGACCCGTTTGCCCTCCCACAAGGCCGAGCGCGGCCTTGGGACAGCCCCACCCCGCCGCTTTCCGCAGCCTATTGGTCTACGCTTCTGCCACTCAATCGAGTGCCCGCCCACTGGGTCCGGCCTGGAGGCGGGGAAGTCTCCCCAGGCGTTGGAGTCTCCGGCAGGTTCTTCCAGGTCCTTCTTAGTGTTTGTAATCCTGGTTCCGATTCCTGCTGATGTTTCACGGCCTACAACCGACTTGCATAAACTCTTTCTCTTGGGATTCTGATCCCGTTGAGATGACACAACAGATAGGTCAGCTTTACGGGCAGGAGAAGTAAGGGTCACAGAGGTTGAGTGACTGTCCCTTAGAAGCACGTGCTCGGATTTTAACAATGGTTTCGGACAGAACCGTGTTTCCGGCTGGGTAAGGCTGGCTCCGTGGTTAAACTGTTCTGAACTCACTTCCTCATCTGCGAAATGAGGAAAGTAATAGCAGCCTTGTGAAACTGGTGTGAAGTTTACATAAAAGAGCAGGAGAAGAATCTGGCGCAAGGATTGGCCCTGTAGTAGGTTGTTCGTGAATATAGTATGTGGGCAGCCTCACAAAGCCCCAGGTCTTCGACTGCCAGTGTGGGACACTTTCAGCTAAACCCATCTCGGGTCCAGAAAGCTCAGAGGGTTCAGGGAAATATTCAGGGGGGTTCAGTGAGTTCTCACGTAGGAGAAACACTCCTACATAGGAACGTAGGAAAACACTCCTCTGAGGCAAATATTAAACATTATTTTTACTACTACTATCAATAATATTAAATCTATTTTTTGTCAGCTTTTGCCAGGCAGTGTTCTAAGTGCTATATATTTAGTCTTCACAATGGCCTGCGAGTTAACATCCTGTGAAAATTGTCACTTTGTAGATGAGAAACTGAGGCACAGAAAAGTTAAATAACATATTCATGTTTAAAAAGCTAAAAATTGTCAGAGCTGAGGTTTGTACCCAACCGATCTAGTTCATAAAGCCACACATATTAATATTTGTGCTTTCTGCTATATAGGACAAAATGGGTTTGTGACAAGAGCTCTCTTTGATAGTGAATACTTTTGTCACCACCACCAAGATGGCTCTTAAACTCCTGAAGGGCAGGAGAAAGAAAAACAAAAGAGAGAGGAAACCCAGCCCTTAACTGTGAACAGACTACATATGGACTGATGATTAGAAACCCAAGTTGAGGCTCTATGTTTGGAATTCTGTTTTAGCTGAGTGCTTTGGACTGTCACATCCTTCTGTCTCCATGGAAGTGCCCACTATGGAAGATCAGCTGAATGACATGGTTGGAATGGAATGTAGCAATCCTCTTATCTGAGCACAGGGACACCTGCCAGAAGAGGAATGCCTCACTTCCTCATGATAATTTTGAAGACTTTCTGAGAAGATGATAATATTAACCAATTACCTCACAATCACAAGGTGTACTGCAGTGACTGCAAACTCTGTGTGCCTCATTCAGCAAGTGTCACAGAACAAGGAAAAAGAAAGATTTCTGGGAGGAGACCAAGGACTCAAACTGAAGATTAAATCTTGTGAGGTGGGAGCCAGAATTTATTTAATTCTGGACAAAAAAGGATAATACCTATAGGGGAAAGCAGCAAACAATTCTCCCTGGGAACCAAGTCGGAGTTCTTGCTAAAGTGACATTGGCTTCTATAACTATGGTGGCCTTGAACAACACAATAACCTTCTGTTTGTCCAGACCAGTCTTGACTCTTGCCTAATAAAAATACCCACGGTCTTGGGCCTCATCCCTCTCATCTGGCTTCTCCTCCTCCACCTTTCCAGTAAATCTGGGAGATAGGAAGTATGAAGAGGGAACTGAATGGAAGGTAAGTTTTGAGGATATTAGATGACATTTGAACCTGATTTAGGTTCTTGTGTTCCCATCCCCTTTTCTGTTCAGGCATTTTTTTTTTTTAAGGATTTTATTCATTTCACTGACAGAGATCACAAGCAGTCAGAGAGGCAGGCAGAGAGAGGAGGAAGCAGGCTACCCGATGAGCAGAGAGCCTGATGTGGGGCTCGATCCCAGGACCCTGGGATCATGACCTGAGCCGAAGGCAGAGGTTTTAATCCACTGAGCCACCCAGGCGTCCCTCTCCAGGCCTTTTTGTGGGGACAAAAATCACCCTTCTCTGGAGCTGGGAAACAGAGGTACATAGATGACATCCGACAGATAGGGGTCGTGCTGGGGCTTGGGTCTCTGGTGCTCTGTCAACATCCTGAGATGACATTCTGAGTGACCAGAAAAAAATGCAGTCTCTATTAAGTAGGGAAATCTAGGGCAATACTGGTAGAGAAATATTGGTTGTGAGATTTTAGCAGTGTAATTACCCCATCAACAGGAGATGAGGCAAGACGCTGGGAGCTAATGACACCATTTGCTTGGAAAATGGAGTAAGGGTAGCATGAGCAATAAAGTCTCAGGCCTATGGGTGTTGGTCCCATGGGATAGGAGCAGGGCAGTGGAGTTAAAGACTCAGGGACAATAGCCAAACAGTGTGACTCTTGTTCCAGAAATGAAGAGACTACACCAGCCACCATCCCACAAGCTCCTCCATCCCTACCAACTGGTGATTTTCTTTATGATGTAAATAATACCTACTGTGCTGCTTAGTGCTCAGCCAAAGAATGTACATCTACTTTATTTTGTACACATTTACTTTGTGCTGGGCTTTTATTAATTGGCTATAAAATGCTAACCTTTCATAAGTCATCCTAAAAATATTTCTGCATAACACTCAGCATTTATAATCTTAGGGAGAATGTAAGAAGCAGTGGGCTTAGCAGACTCTTCTGAATAGCTTTGAAGGTATAAACCAGGGAGACCCAGGCCAAGATAAGGAAAACAGTTCTTTCATCTGGAATCTGGAACATTTTAAATATAGACACTTTGATGGTCACCTTGGCACCACCATTAGGAAGTGGATTTTCTAAGTATTAGATTGACACATGTGAAGTGCTGATATTGCATCATTTTTGATGCACAAAAATGGTAACTTCATATGGCTAAGTCTTACAGAATCTCGAATATACGAAGGGATGTTTTTAACTTGATTGAATGAAAAAGACTGAGAAACTTTGGGGGTCTGGATCTCTGTAGAGTGAGTATTCCTACTTGTAAACAATCCATTAAAAATAGTCTTGCAGGATCTCTAATTAAAAACACTAGTTTTATTCATTTATTCATTCATTATAACAACAGCAGAAATCATTGAGCATCTCCTATGGCTCAGTCACTGCATTAGAGACAAAGTAAAATGATGGTATCTTTCCTGAAGATGCACACCAAATAGTAGGAGTAAAGAAGTGAGGAAGATGCAGTGAACAGCATTTCAGGGAGAGGCCCTGGGGGACCAGGAGAGCAGCTCAGAGGAGGAGTTATGAGCATAGGATTCTGGGGAAAGAAAGGAGGGGTGTGATCTTATTAAAAATGTTTGATATGGGAGAGAAAAATTATAATTAAATGGCCAGGGCAGGAAAGAATATTCCACACAGAAATGGGCAGAGATGACCATATCATTTAAAGAAACAATTTGTGTTTTGAGTGACTGTGCATTTATTAAATCTACAGAAGGACATTTCTCAAAGGGCGTTAAGCACCTTTGTCAGGTGCCATGTCGTTTCATGTTCATAGACCATGGGCTGAATCCAGGACATTTCATGGCACAAAGTAGGTGTTCAGTTGATGTTAATTAAACGGATCTGGGGGCGCCTGGGTGGCTCAGTGGGTTAAGCCGCTGCCTTCGGCTCAGGTCGTGATCTCAGGTTCTGGGATCGAGCCCCGCATCGGGCTCTCTGCTCGGCAGGGAGCCTGCTTCCCCCCCTCTCTCTGCCTGCCTCTCTGCCTACTTGTGATCTCTGTCTGTCAAATTAAAAACAAACAAACAAACAAACAAACAAAAACTTTAAACGGATCTGGAAGAATAAGCCTGAAGTTGAAATTCACTCCATATTTAGAAGAACCTTTCTTCTCCCCTATTCCCCTTAGTCCAAATTGGTGAAATTTCAATATGTTCCTTGAAATGTTATGTAAGAAAACGTATACTTCAGTTTATCTCTGAGAAGAAATATAGTTACTTAACCTTTTAATGTGTGCATATAAGTAGATAACAGAAGTTGTCTTGCTTTAGGGACTTCTTCAGTTCCTTATTTGGAATATTTATTGTATATGCTCTATAGGCAAGGCAATATAACAGGCCTGGGAACACAGTGGTGAATAAAACAAATAAAGCCCCTGCATTCAAGGAGCTTAATATTTTGCAGATAAGACAATTACTAAACAAATAATTAAACAAATATTTTCTAATTATAGTCTATAGAAATAAAATGGAAAACAGCATGTAGATGCCACGGGGATTTATAACAGGGGACATAGACTACTGTGATAGCATTTGGAAGGGTGCTCAGAGTTTCTTGAAGGAATAGACATGTAAGCTAGAATTACATGAAGAGAAGGTAGGAGTGTTCTAAGCAGAGGGAGCAGCATATGTGAGGCCCGTGGAGAAGGGGAAACCGGCCTTCTAACAGATGTGATTATGGGACTGTGACTATATGTTGATAAAAACATCTCATATGATCCTTATAAAGTATAATTGATTTATCCGTCATTTTAATCTAGAAGAACCTAGCCCACGAAGAGGAAACCCACTTTATTCCTTTATTCCAGCATATATTAAATAATCGCTATATGCCTGACACTTTGCCAGCCACTGGAAATTACAGAAAGAAAAACCTCACGAACCTCTAGAAGTTCACGCCTTGTGGGGAAGCAGGTGAACCAATACACCATTACAAGACAGTGTGGTTATTTCTCTGCTTTAGGGAGAACACCCTGTGAGCAGGAAAGACGTGATCGTGTTTGCCTGGCAGAGTCAGGGGCGGCTCTCTGATGAACTAGGCTCTGAGGGATGAGGGCATTCCAGGGAGTAAGAGCCGCATGTGAGGAGAAGGCACGATGGACCTGGGGAGGAACAATGAGTCATACCCAGGCTATTGGGAATGTCAAGGGAATGGGAAAGGTGGCGAAGTTAGAAAGGTGGGCAGCAATTAGATCTCTGAAGCATCTCAGAAAGTTTTTATTTTGTTCTGTAGCCAATAAGGAGATTACACAAGAGAATATGAGAGATGGAGGAATCTGAACCAACTGCCAGGCTTAGAATTTAGTGCTCCTCTCACTTCTTATCTTTCAGATAAGGACCACTTCTTATCTTTCAGACTTCGGCACATAATCACGGGAAGTGCTGACTTATGCATAAACTCTTGGGGTTCTTGATCACCAAATCACTGGTATTCTTAGGACTTAATATTCTTATAACCAGAGAGAACTCTCTGCAAAGACAGAACATTCTCAAGAAAATAAATCAAGTCCCAGCCCTTCCCAAACACCTCCTCCTTTCTGACGCCCCCCACCCCAGTTGTATAGCTAAAGCAATAATAGCCACCATGCATTATGTCATTACCATCTGTAGCCAAATAAGTACATAACCACCAGAGGGCAATGAAAATGGCCATAAAGGCACAGAGTAGTAATTATTTTTGCATTAGCACCAGCCACACTAATATCAACATAGAACAATTATCATTCCTAACCCCATAGTTACGCAATCACCTCTGCATGTCTTGCAGGAGTAGATTGATGAATGGCAGGGGAAGAATAAACAATAAGACATTCGTGCAATGAGACCCCTGCTTCCTGACTATGCCTGTGGGCCACCAGTCATGACGGTGTGGAAAGCCAGTGGGAGAACTTGGCTTTGATTACCACGGATCTAACCAGTCCCCAGGCAGAAACCTTAATTCAGCTCCCCTTTCTTTGGGCCCCCAGGATGTGAGCTTTTGAGTGGGAGCAAAGCTACTGCCATAATAACACAGCAGGCAGAGTCCTTTGCATTTATATCTTGTTATTCTGCCCATCACTAGGCAACCATTCTTTCTGCTTAAAACTACACTTCTACTTTGTAACACCTTATTCTTTGAAGTAACCACTGTGGTTTGCAGTGTTCTAGGAGATATCCATTCTATTTATTTGTGTGTGGGTCACCATAATAAAAAAAAAAAAACACAAGCGTTTCAAACCTTCAGTCTGATACAGGAGCTTCTCTGTGTTCTCCTGGCATCATATTAGAGCACGGATCATAAAATTCATTTACAGTAGCCTGTTTGCTTGTCCTTGTCCCCCTCCAGAATGTGTTTGTGGAGGGCAGGTGCTCTGTCTTAACTGTATAGCCACATCCCTAGCACAATGCCTGGCTACTTGGACAACACTCCGTAACTGTTGGATGGGATGGATGGATGGATGGATGGACAGATGGGCAGGCAGATGAATGAATGTTTTCCCTGAAATTCGAATTTGGCGGTCAAAAGTGTGATTATTTGGTTTAAAGAGCAAGCCAAGCTAATCAAATAGACTTGGCTGGGAAGAATTAGGCAAAATGTAAGATAAAGAGCATTCAGCCTCTCTGGGTAGGTGTGATGTGGATGAGCCAGGTGCCAGCTGGGGAGGCAAAGCCATTTTAGTCTTCTGGCTCTGAGCATTGTATGACTTACGTGAGGATCTGAATAGCAGAACCACAATGAGCAAAATGGCTCATTATTGCAGAGACAAGGAAGTGGAGCTGTCTCCAAGTAACCATGTCTTAAGCTGGATACCCTAGAAGCAGAGCTGGAGACGAGGAGTCTTGTCTAAGTGATTTATTGAGGACATGCTCTCTGGAGAACAGGAGAGAGAGGAGCAGAAAAAGGCAGGGGAAATGCCATCATGTGAGCCCAGCTTGGCACAAGCTGCAATTTGATTACCATGAGCTTTAGGACTGGTGCCATTTTAAGGCTAAGGCTAACTCTGTTTCTCCTATGAGTTAGTCATTAGCTGTGAGCTGTCCCTTGGGAGCAGGGGGCCATAACTGCCTGGGTGAACACAGCCTTGTTCGGTGAACACACTGAAAGGTGGAGGGCAATTCTTTGGAGAAGGGGGCAGCTGTGAGCTGTTAGCACTCAATTCCCAGAGCTGGGGGTTGGGTGCAGTGGCTGGCAAAGGTAGTCTGGGTACAGAACCAATGGCATCTCCTGGAACTGGATAGTGAGAGATGATGTTGATTATAGTAATCACTACCATTTATTGAGCACCTACTATATACCAAGTACTGTGCTAAATGTTATAACTCTATCTATCCATATAGTCCTTAGAATTAAACTATTAAGTAGGTAATATACTACCATTTCCACTGGACTGATGAGGAAACTCAGAAAATACCATATTTCATGCTTAAAATATTTCCTTTTTTGCGCCTGCATTCCTATGGATAGAACCAGGATATTGCACACCCACCTGGCCTAAATTCCATGCATTCATTCAATTCATGAATTCCACCAGTGCTTCGAGCACCTATTACATACTGCAATTTGGTTAGGCCCTAGGGAGATATCAGTGAACTGATAGTCTTGGACCCCATCCTCAAAGGGTAGAACTAAACCTCAGACCCAGTTCTAATTCCCATGTGACCCAATTTAAAAACATAGTTTGAAAAAAAAAATGTTGTTTGGACACCTGTTGTGTACATTCTGCTCCATCAGGCCTTGATCAACAAAAAATCTAGACCCCAGGCATCTATAACAATCCCCTTGAATTCCTCACATAAAATGTACTTCTGGGGTCTGAAAATCAGTTTTCAAGATTTTGTACAAACAGGCACTGTAGGCCTTTTCCGTGTGTGCAGAAGGATTGAGCTTGGTGATCTCCAAATCCCCTTTCAATAGCGTAGGTTTCTTTCTGCTCATCACCCTGCTCTTGGCCAAATCCTTTGTAGGGAACGCTCATGGTCAATGTCATGTGTCCACTTGGCCAGGCTATAGTCACTTATGGAACATTAATTTAGGTGTTGCTGAAGAGGTATTTTGTAGATGTGATAAAGAGCTGCTTAAATTGATTTTAAGTAATGATATCTTTGATATCATTACTTCATCTAATGATGGGCTTCATCTAATCAGTTGAAAGGCTTTTGTGGAGCAAAACTGAGGTTTTCCTGAGGAAGAAAAAATTCCATCTGTGGACTGCAGCATCACCCCCTGCCTGAGAATTTCCCATTTGCTGCAGACCTAACTTAACAGATTTCAGACTTGCCAGTTACCCTCATATTCCCTTAAGCCAATACCTTGAAATAAATCTTTCTTTCTCTGTCTTTGTCTCTGTCTCTCTTTATATATGCATATGTATATATACATATATACATACATATACAAAATTTCCTATTCTCTGTCTCTCTATGCATGTGTATGTATATATATACATACATATACATATATATACATATATGTGCACTATAAATATATTATAGATAGCATATGTATATAATCTTCTACTAGTTTTATTTTTCTTGAGAACTCTGACTGACACAGGGACCCCCATGTCCTTTTTTTCTTATAATATTGTCTGGAGTGATCAGTCTTGTATCTTGTGGTATGTGTAATTAAGGCCCCCATCTGTTTACTAGTAGGCAGATGAAGCACATACTTTAAGAATCAATAATGCAGGGGCACAAAAACACGAGAAAACTCAACTTTGATTCAATTAACTAGTCCAGAATTTTGTAATCAGAAAATCTATAGTTTCTACATACATGTAGTTCTGTGTTTTACACTATGCTTGGTTTTTTAAAATTTTGGTCTATATATGGGTGGGAGGGACCATATCTTTTCATGTTAGGACCTGAAAAGGTGTTTATCAAGCTCTGTGTGTCCCCAAGTAAAATGTAAGCTCTATGAGGTCAGAGGCCAAGTCTTACTGTTTTTGTGACCCTATAGTACCTATATGGAGCTTAACAGAGACTCACATATACAGGACTTTCTGATTCAGTATATTTTCATGTTGTTTTATTCTCCAGACTATGTTACCTTTGGGGAATGGGAAGCACGCTCAGAAAAATGTAGGTTTGTTTTTAGGCAGATCAGTGTACCATCTCCGAGGGAGAGGCTGCTTTCTCAGTATGGTTGGAGATTTATATCTGAAAAGTGTTTCAGAGACTAGCCCTTCTCTAGTTTCTCTGCACATTGGTGGGGAGCAGATGACTGATATGCTCAGGCTTTGCAAGCATTTTGAGAGATTAGTTTTCACAACAGCCACTTAGGCTGTCCTAAGATAGCAAGAAGCATTGCAGGCAGTGGGAGGAATTAAAAGGGACTTTTGCTGAGACTCAGTCTAGACTCTTTCTCGAACACAACCTGGAATAGTGGTATGATGTGTAAACAGCAGGTGTCCGATAAATCTTTGACCATGGGTTGACTGATTATTGACCCCTGGCTTATTAACACCCTTGGTGGAGAAACTAAAGACAGGTTGAGTTCCAGAGTAGAACTCTTTCTGGGGCCTCCTGGAGAGCACTTTCATTCATCACCTTTCACAAAAATTATTTGGAAACAACATGATAATTATCCCAGACAGATGTTTGTGTGTATGAAGTCTGAGGCTGTTGAGTCATGAGAGATACTCCAAGCAAATGTGCAGTACTTCGGAGAGGGACACATGTTCACCATTAGCTCTAGGTTGGCTGAGTTCAGCACCAGGTAGGGGCTGCTTATTGCTGTAAACACTTGACCCAACCCTTCCTCTTGGTCTGAACCTTCCTCCAGCCATTGAACAATATTCACTCTTTCTTGAACACAATTCATAATAATGATGTGAAGGGTAAACAGCAGGTGTCCAATAGATCAGTGTTCATAGGCCAGCTGAGTCTTGATCCCTGGATTATTAACACCCTGATAGAGAAAGGAAGGAGAGATCCATGTCCTTACACAAATAGCTTCAGCTTCAGGTGAGAATTTGTCAACTTGAAAATAGAAAGCATAATTATTTTGATCATAAATGAGGGACTTCAAGTTGAGTCCAATCTGTGATGTGAAACTTCCATTAACCTGAGTGTGCACCCCCAATGAGTCTCCAAAGACCTGGCTTAGTAGGGGTGGGTGCAGTGCTCTACTCTTCAGAATAGAATCATGTGTAGAACTGAGGTGTGATTTGGCTTGAATCATTCAGAACAAGAAATAACAAACGAGACCTTTTTGTTATTGCTGTAGCTCCATGAACAAGATTATCTAAGCAATTAGAGGATAGTTATTGTCTACATTCAGAAGGAGAGAAGTGTCAGAATGAGGCCAGCAGAAGCAGGGACACAGTGGGTAATTTATTAGATGTTGAGTGGCTGTTTTTCTCTCTCTAGGCCTCTGTGAGAGAAATATCCAAATGCCACAAGTATATCCCCAGGGAGCTGCAGGGTGGCAGGAGCCCAGGATGTGGGAACATAATTGCCTTTTATCTGCTCTGATTCGGGCTTTATCAAATCTTTTGGCTCCCAAGGCATTCTGTAGCAGAAGCGTTCATGATGGTCCAGGCCTGGGCCCATTGTGCCTGTGCTGCTTGGCACTCGAGAGCCTGAGGGTCTGTGGAGCCTTCCATCCCCTTCCTCCTCCTCAACCTCACAGTCCATGTTGCCCTTGCTTCCAATAAGCTCTGACCAGGCTCCCCTCTAAGTTCTTTGGATGGAGGCTCCAGCCTTGTCTCCTTTCATTCCAGATTGATTTCTTCTGGGTTCTGGGCCCATGAGAGACTATAAGGCTAATGAGAAGTACTGGTGGCAAAGATGAATTTTGCCCCCTTGGGAGAGAGTGGTGGGCATAAAGGCTTTTGTAGGACTCTGAACATCTCCCTGTCCACCAATCCATCTGTCTGTCCATCCATCCTTACATACATATATATACATCCGTATATAAATCTATACGTACATATATAGAGTAAAGCTCTGTTGTGCTCAGTCTGCTCAGAGACCAGGGAGATTTTGTGCTGAGATAGCTCACAGCGGGGAGGAATACAGACTGGAAGCCACGTGAGCATCAGAGATCATTCCCCTCTCCCATCAGCCTGGAGTCTCTAAGGAGACATGGAGACACCCACCTACTCCCCAGTGACCAAGCAATAGTGTATACATGAAGTTTCAGCCTCCCAGGAAGATTTAAATAAGTGAAACCTACCATTGCCACGGTTTGGTCTTGTAAAAGACACTCTAAGACCTATGGTAACTAGCAAAAGCTGGTAGTTACCGGAGGCATTCAAGGCTCTCTATCTTGTCTGTGTTTGCTCACACCAAGGCCCCTACCTTCCCCACG
>RCUC01131526.1:0-46062 GCA_003697995.1 Taxidea taxus jeffersonii
CCCCCCCTTGCTGCCAGGCCAGTGTGGCCCCCTCTCCCGGAGCCTGTCTGGGGGCGGGGCGCCAGCTGCCCCGCTGAGTTCCGTGTCCCAATGACAGGGAACGTGCTGGCCACTCTCAATGGCAGTGTGCTCGACAGCCCGTCCGAGAGCCCCGGGCCCGCCGCCCCCGCCTCGGATGCTGAGGGCCAGAAGCTAAAGAACGTGCTGGTGCTGAGCGGCGGGGAGGGCTACATCGACTTCCGCATCGGTGAGTAGGCACTGCCCGGGGTCCCGGGACCTCCCAGCGGGGCCGTCCCATCACAGCGGCTACTGTCTGTCCAGGGGACGGAGAGGATGACGACACCGAGGAGAACACTGGGGATGTGAGCCAGGTGAAGCCCCTGCTGTCCAAGGCGGAACGCAGCCACATCATTGTGTGGCAGGTGTCCTACAGCCCCGAGTGAGGCTCCGGCCTGCCCCACCCGCCTGCCCGCCACCCACGTGTACATACAGCCCCCCCCTCCGCCCCCGCCTGCCCGCTGCCCGCCCCGCAGGCAGCCCGGCGCCTGCCCCTCTTAGAACCTCTCAACCTGCAGCTTTCACCTTAGGGCCGGGCCTCCCCGAGGGCGGCAACACGGGTCTGGCTGAGAGGGAGGCGGGGAGCGGGGTTGCACCCTCACCGGGAGGGCAAGAACCTCTGGGGACACCCGACCCGGCAGCTTCTGGCTCACCCCTGGTCCCAAGTTCTCACAGCCTGGGGGCACTTTAGGGTAGAGCAAGGCAGGGTCCTGGGGTAGGTCAGGCCAGGAGAAGGCCCTGCAGGTGGCTCCCAGCTCCATCCCGGGCCCCCCCACTTCCCTCACCCCCAGGACCCCCCAGGGCAGGAAGCAGGGACTTCAGCCCGCCAAGTCTTCCCAGCCGGAGCCCACTTGCCTTTGACTGCTGCCTGATGGGGTGGGCCTGACCCTAAGGGAGCCAGCCCAGCCACTAGCCTTCCCCGGACACCCCCTACCCACACCCTGACGCCTGCCCCGGGAATTGGCATGGAAGCACGTAGTCAGGCTGCCTGAGGCAGCTGCTTGAGAAGACGGAGACGGATGCCCTCTTCCTGCTCACCCCGTGTGGCCAGCTCCTCCTGGCTCTCCCTGCACAGAAGACCCACCTGGTGGGAGCAGGCTCTGGAGTTTTTCCCTCCCAGAATCCCCTCGGGTGGAATTTCTCAGGCTGCCAAGGCAGGCCTAGGCCTCAGGAAGAAGGGGAGGCCCTTGGTCTCTCCTGGGGTCAGTCCTAGGACACAGGCTCAGCCTCAGGGGGACAGGGGGACACGTGGTCTGGGGCCTGCCTCCCACAGTCTCCAAGGAGCCCAGCTCCCAAGACACACTAAGAAGTGCCTAGGGCTGGCAGTGTGGCCCGCTCCCTTGAGGGCAACTGAAGACAGCCCGCGAGAGCTCGGGGCAGGAGCTGCCTCCAGCCGGCTTTTGAGGGGGGCCGTCCTGGACTGCCACCCCCCTGACCCGCCCAGGTCCAGGCTTCACTCCTGCTCCGGAGGCCCTGCTGCCCACCCACTTCCCACCAGAGAAGCACAGATCTCGGGCAGCCAAGCCGCGTCCCAGCCGGCCACCGCCACAGCCACGTGCAGCTGCAGGCTTCTCCCCACCACCCTGCCACTGTCCACTGTGATGTACGTCCAGTCCCTTGTCTGTTCTCACAGGGCGCGAAGTGACTCGAGGGCGAGCTGGGTGGGCGCAGCTAGGGAAGGGGCTGGGTGGTGACTCCTCAGGCTTTGGCCCTGCAAGCGAACCCACGTATCTGCTCTGTATGTAATAAATGTCCTCACGTCGTAGCCCTGTGTCCCTGGGCACAGACCAGCGGGAGCGTTAAGGACTTGCTTCACTTTATTGTCCCAAGAAATGGTGGCCCAGGCGGCGGGCCAGGGCGGGCCCCTAATAGGAGGGGCCCGCGGGGTCGCGCGGCTGCTCGTACAGCCGGTGCGCCGCGCTGTCCTCCCAGCACAGCAGCTCGTCCCCGCGGAACCAGAGCGCGATCTCCCGGCGGGCGCTCTCCACCGAGTCGCTGCCGTGGACCACGTTCCTGCGGGAGAGCCCGTGAGCAACGGCGGCCGCCGGGGCCTGGCGGGGCCTGGGCGCGCGCTCGGGCTGCCTTACTTGCCGACCTCGACGCAGAAGTCCCCGCGGATGGTGCCTGGCGCGGCGTCAGCCGGGTCGGTGGCCCCGATGAGCGTCCGCGAGGCGCACACCACGTCCAGCCCCTGCCACACCTGCGCGCGAGCCGGCGGGTCTCAGGGCACCAGCCTTCGGTCGAGCCCGCCCGCCCGCGCGCCCGGCACTCACCATGGCCACCACTGGCCCCGAGCCCACGCAGTCCACCAGCCGGCCGTAGAAGGGACGCTCGCGCAGCTCGGCCTGGTGCTCCCGCAGCAGCTCATCCGAGGCCTGCGGCGGGACGGGGTGGGGACGGGCCGCGCGCGCCGGGGTCTCCGCCCGCCCGCCCGCGCCGCCGCCCCGCCGCCCCGCGCGCCCTCACCTGCACCAGCTTCAGCGCCACCAGCTTGAAGCCCTTGCGCTCGAAGCGCCTCACGATCTCGCCCACGAGCCGCCGCTGCACGCCGTCGGGCTTCACCAACAGGAGGGTGCGCTCGTGCATGCCGGCGCCCACTGCGGGGTCCGCGGGATCGGCGCGCGTCAGGCCCGGCCGCTCCCCCACCCGCACCCGCACGCGCGGCCGCTCACCCACCGGGAAGAGGTGGGCGAACACGGTCAGCAGCAGGCACAGCATGATGATGGCGGCGGCGGCGGCGGCGGCGGCGGCGGGCGGGGCCCGCGCTTAAAGGGGCCGGGCGGCGGGGAGCCCCAACCCTCGGGCACCCACGGGCTCGGCGTTCCCTCCCGGACCTGCGCAACCCCAAACGGAAGGAAAACCACAACCCAGGGCGCCGGTTCGGCCTTTATTCGCGCGCGCACACGGCTCCCGGCCGAGTCCGGCAGCGGCCGCACGCGGCGGGGAGGCGACCCGCGCCAGCGCCTGGGACCCCCCGCGGCCAGCTCGCCCAGAGCAAAGGCGCAGGGGCAGGGGCTGCAAAGCAACGGCGTCTCGGTTCACAAAGCGGGGCCCCCCGCCCTCCCCGTGGCGTTCAGACGGGCGTGGCCTTGGCCTTTCCCTTCGCCTCCGGTTCCGCGGGGTAGTCCCAGGGGTGCGCTCGGGTCCGCTCCAGACTCAGCATGGGCTCCTCGGTGCAGGCGTCCCCTCTTCTCTGCCGCTCCGCTAGGATCATGGCCCGCAGGAGTGGCGGGTAGGGCACGCGGCGCGGGGCGTCCTCGGGTGGCGCGGGCGCGGGCGCGGTGAAGGCCGCCTCCTCGTGCTTGGGCACCAGCCGCCAGTCGTGGTACATGACCTGCCCGATCTCCCGGGCCTCGCTCTCCGTCCGCCCTGGGGAAGGAGGCCGGGGCTGAGCGCACGTGCGCCCGCGGGGCGGGCCGCGGTCTGGGGCAGGGCCGCCCCCAGCGCCTCACCTTGGAAGGTCAGCACGCCCCAGGCCTTGCCGTGCTCCAGGCTCTGCAAAGCAAGCGCACAGGCCGTCGGGTCGCAGCGCGCGCCCCCTCCCCGCGGCCGGACGCCGGGCTCCCGCGCGCACGCACCTGCGCCGTGTAGTCGGGCCGCACGCGCGTCAGGCGCCAGTAGCACGGCTCGTCGTGCTGCCACAGCCAGGACTTGCGCGTGACCAGGCGGCCCAGGCCGAAGAGCGGCAGGCGGCCGAGCAGCTGCATCAGGCTGCTCTCCCGGCGCGCGTCGGCCCAGGCGCGCACCGGCAGCCGGCGGCCCGAGTACGGCCGCGTCAGCGTCTCGTAGTCCAGGGCGTAGCGCTGCGAGTCGCGCGGCCGGTTCCGCTGCTCCCGCAGGGCCCGCACGCGACGGGCCAGCTCGGCGATGAGCCGCGGCCGCACCTTCTTGCGCGCCATGGCCGGCGCCCGGCTCGTCCGCGCCCCGACCGGAAGCCGCGCCTCCGCCGGAAGCGGCCGGTGTCCCTCGGAAAAGCGTCCGGGTGCGACCGGAAGCCCAGTGGGGGCCGGGCCGGCGATGGCGCGGGAGGGCTCCGGGAGGGCGGGATGTTGGCGCCGGGCGGGGGCCCGGGGCGGGGGGCGGCGGCGGCCTCCGACGTGGGAGGTCTCGGACTCGGACTCGGACGGCGAGGGCCCGGTCGGCGCGAAGGCCCGCGGGCCGGCGGAGGAGCGCAGGGCGGCGGCGGAGGAGCGCAGGGCGGCGGCCGAGGCGCTGCGGCCGGAGCGGGCCCTGCGGCGCGTGGCGGTGCGCGTGGACACAGGTGCGGGAGGCGCCGGGGGGACGCCGGCCGCACCCCCGAGGCCGCCCTCCGCGCCGGGAGTGGGGCCCCGCCCGCAGCCGGGCCGGGGTGACAGCCGTGTCCCCGCGGCCCGTCGCAGCCCTTCTGGAAGCTGCTGGTGCCGACACCCTGCTGGAGGCCCTGGGCGCCCTGGGCTGCGAGTACCTCATCGGACCCCAGCGCCCGGCCCGGAGCCTCAGGTGGACCAGAACGAAGCCGGAGCCTTGTCCCCGCGCGGTGCGTGTCCCGCGGCCGCGAGCTTGTTCCCCGTAGCGTCAGGCCGGCCGGGGGGGCTTCAGAGCGGTCAGCTGGAAGCTGGAGCGCCGCCGGCTGCCCGAGGTTCAGGGCTGGTGCCCGTGGACAGGAGCCGGCCTTGGCCTTGGCCGCGCATGAGGCCTGGGTCGTCTGTAGAGCGATTCCGGCAGGGTCTGGGCTTGGCTCTGGCGAGCCTCTGAGCCACGGGGGTGCCCAAGGCTGGGCCCTGGGACCTGTGAGGCCGGGGGGGGGGGGGGGGCAGCCCTGTCTCTCCATGTCCCCACAGGTGCCTTCGGAGGTGTGGGCTGCCGAGGAACAGGTTCTCCTGCTCCTGGAGCCGGAGGAGTTTCTACAGGGCCTCCTGCAGCTGACCCAGGTGCTGGGGGGGGGGGGGAGTAGCCCTTCACACAGCCCGGCCACGGCTCCCCAGCTTGGGGGTCTGTTCTGCTAGTTGCCATTCCCCACTCTAGGGCAGAGGGACCAGACAGGATGTGTGCAGCGCCCTGGGGCTGAGATGGGGGTGAGCCAGGGAAGCCGGGTGGGTCCTTGGCCTGGAGCAGACTGGGGCTGCTGCACAGCAAAACCCGGGTTAGGGATGGTTCTCTGGTGAGCCGAGTGATAAGGCAGGGCATCAGGTTCGACTCTGCGGGTCTGGGTGTTCGCGCTTCAGTGTTTCTCAGCCGCGGGATGCTAGGTGATTGCGGGCCGGGGCACAGAGATAGAGGTGGCAGGTGGGGGCTCAGTGCCTGGAAGACATTGGGGGCTTTCCCAGGTCCCTTGGCCTTGTGGGAGGCACAGAGCTGCTTTCTGTGGAAGGAGGCCTGTGTCCCTCTTTCCCGGGACCACTGAGTCACTCTCAGGCCGACTTTCTGGCCTGCAAACGCAGTTGTGTTGCCGGCTACAGAAACACGAGCTAAACCTTGGTTTGCAGAATTGTGGCCCATCTTGCTCCGTGCCCTGGATCTGTCCTGAGAGTTCCACCCGCCCCCACCTGGCTGTCATCGGGCTGGATGCCTACCTGTGGTACCAGTCACTCTCTCGCCCTTACTAGGCCTGGCTGGGATGTGGGAATTCAGGGGAGAGGTAATGGGAGCCCAGGGGTTTGCTATGACACAGCTAATTCTCCTTTTTGGGGGGTTCCGGGGGAGTGATGGGGTGTGGGGACCCAGAGGGATGGTCACCTTTGCTCAGGTCTCAGCAGCCCAGCAGCCAGGACATGTGGCAGCCAGAGAGTCCAGCAGTGGCCCGTGCCCCAGTGGCACTCAGCTGGCCCCAGGTGGAAGAGGTGAGGGCCCGTCAGATGGGGTGGGATGGGGTGGGAGGCTTGCCCTTGGTCCTGGTGCCTGGGCTGCTCTCCAAGGCCCAGAAGCCGGTTTTGGTCCCAGAGCAGAACGTGGCATTGGTCTCAGCTGGGTGTCCCCTAGGGGTGACCTTGGCTGACCCACACGGTGGACTCATATCCTCAGGCCCTGGTCCTCCTGCAGCTCTGGGCACATCTGGATGTGCTATTGGTGGCCTCCTGGCAGGAGCTGACTCAGCACATATGCGCCTTCACCAGGGCCCTTGCTCAGCGCCCGCTCAAGTGCGTGCCCCCCACCCGGATTTGTGGCTGTGGCTGGGGGAGGGGACAGGGACACCTGGGTGGGTGGGATCTCTCTGGTTTCTTTGGGAGGAGAGAGAGCTGAGGGCTTTGTGGAGCTGGGAGGACGGGGTGCTCCGAAGACATGAGGGCTCTAGAAGCTTCTTTGCATCCTTCTCTGTCTACAGGCAGTACCGGGACTCCTGTGCCTTTTCCTTCTGTGTGGCTGGGCGCTGGGCAGCTGGCGAGCGCGTGCCGAGAGATGGCACAGGGCTGCGGGGGGTCTGGCGGCAACAGATCAGGCAGTTCCGCAGGGTCAGCCCTGCTGTGGCTGATGCCATTGTCACCGCCTTCCCCTCCCCTCGCCTTCTGCAGCAGGTGGGTCCCCCAGCCTCTCCCCGTCGCTCTGGAGCCAAGAGCTGCCCTGCTTATTGCTGTGCCTGCCGTAGGCATACGCGAGCTGCAGCACGGAGCAGGAGCGCCTGACCCTCTTAGCGGACCTCCCCGTGAAGACGGGCGATGATGGCCGGCCCCGCAGAGTGGGGCCTGACCTGTCCCGCCGCATCTGCCTCTTCCTGACCGCCACCAACCCCGAGCTCCTACTGGACCTGAGCGCCTATGTCTATGGGACAGGAAGGGGCCATCTCACCAGCAGGACAGAACGTGGTCCACCCCACCCCAACGAGCAGGGGGAGGGAACAGGGCACTCTCCTTGGGGTGGGTGGGAGGCCGTGGGGTGGCCAGAACATTCTAGGGTAACTGGGATGGGTAGGAGGGGTGAACTTCCCCTGCCCTGGGTCCCGGACATGCTAGCCATAGAGCCAGGGCCCACTTGGGGTCAGGAAGGAGGAACAAACACCAGTCACGGGGAGACTCGGGGGCGGCACGTTCTGAGAAGCAGGAAAACAGTCCCGGGGCGGCAAAGAGAACCAGGCTGTCTCTCCTGGCAGGCGCTGTGATGCAGCCGGGCGTGACACGGAGAGTGCCATAGGCAGCCAGGAGCCCCAGGCCTCAGCCCTGACTCCTTTCCTCTGGCCACCATAGAGGCGTTACATAAAGTCTAAGTTTATTACGGTCGTTTCGCTCTGGGACAGGAGGGACAGCAGCTGACGACATGCACAAGCAGCTGAAGGACGCGAGCAGCCCAGCAGCAAGCACAGGGGCCGCCTCTGCCCGCGTCCTCCGGCCCACAGTCGGTCCGGGACAGCCAGGCTGGCCGCATCTGTACATCACCAAAGGCCAATGCTCCTGGGGCCACGGGCCCGTACCAGCCAGGACCGCCCTGGGCATGAGTCTGCCCCCTGGAGCCCAGTCTGAAGGGGCGTGGAGCAGGCGGCCACCAGGCCCCGGGAAGGCAGTGACCCCCAGAAAGCGGTCAGGTCCGTCGGCAGCGTTTCCGTGGGTGGGGCCGGGGCTCGGGGCCGCTGGCACCGGTGGGCGCGGGGGATGGTGTGGGGGGCTTGCGGCGGCCGCAGCTCATGCTCAGGACCCAGCCGAGCTTGTGGCGCAGCACCTGCTTGAGGCCGGGTGGCAGGGGCAGCCCCTCGAGCGTGTCCCCGGAGTCGGGCCGCAGCTGGCGCAGGCGGTGGCAGCACAGGTACTGCAGGGAGGTGACACTGGCACACGAGCGGATCACCTTCATGCTGCTCTTGGCGGCCGTGGAGCACACCATCGGGTAGAACTTCTTGTTCTGTAGCTTCGTGGCCGCCACGCCTGGGGGGGTGGGGGGCACCACCTGAGTCCCGGGCGGCCCTGCGGGGCCCAGACTCCCACCACCCCTGGTGCGGCACTCCCCCCCAGAAACCAAGGACCTCAGGTTCCTGCAGGGACCAGCTTCCAGGACGCCTGGGGGGGGCCGTGGCTCCACACCCCACGGGCACCGGTCCAGGTCCTGCGTGCTCTCACCTATACACTTCCTGTTCTTGAAGAACGTGAGCGTCCCGTGCCAGGTGTCCAGGTGCACGCCGATGATGGAGCCCTGGCCAAACCTCGACGAGAAGCTCATTTTATCGCCCTTGTGATGAAGGAGCCCTGGGGGGCAGTGCGATGGGGTGAGCCCTGCTGCCTCGGGGTCGTGGCCCCCCACCCCCGTCCTGCTTGCCCTCGGGGCCCCGCAAACCCGTGTACGAGAGACCCCAGCTGTCTTCGTCTCTGCCAAGCAGGCTGCAGAACGTGTGGTGGTACTTGTCCAGGTCCACGTCTGACGTCCCGATGCCCACCATCTGGGAAGAGTGGGGCAGGCAGAGGGCGTGTAGGGCCTGGGCGCCTGGGGTCACACCTGCCTGCCCCACCCCCGCCAGCCTGATGGCCACTGACCATGTCGGTGCCGTAGACCGGTGAGGTCATCTTGATCTCCCAGAAGTGCTGGCCCTCCCCCAGCTCCTTGGTGCCCCTGATGGCCGCCGTGCCACAGCTGTACTCCATGTGGAAGTTGACCTTTCGGTTGTCACAGCTCAGCAGGGTAGCCGAAGACTTATTCAGGTCGTCCCACACCCAGTCAAAATCTGCAGGAGCAGAGGAGGCCAGGGCTGCGGGACGTGCAGGCGGACATGCAGGCTGGGCTCCCCCCTCCCCAGGCCCTGGGCCTTCCCGGGTTCTCACGCTCATCCTCCTCCCCGCAGTGGCAATCCTTGTCCTTGCCGCGGCGTGCTGTGTGCAGGCTGCTGCAGAAGGAGGCCTCAGTCTGGCCGTCACAATCACAGAAGGACTCCCCGGTCACAGGCACAGCGCTGGGGATGGGAGGTGGCAGGGCGGGGGACTCGGGGTCGGAATCGGAGTCACTGTGCTGCAAGAGAAGGACCAGCTGCTCCCATCTGGCCTGCCCTCTGCCCTCCGTCACCACATGCGGGTCAACGGCACGGACGCCCCTGCAGATTTGGTCCCAAAAGCCTTCCCTGGTCTCCCCACCCTTGTCCAGCGCCACCCCAGGGATCCCGGACACCTCCCCCGACTTCCTGGGAATGGGTTCAAGGGCACCACCCCACCTCCCACAGCCCTGGGGTCACCGGGCGCCCCGCTGACAGTCAGGTGGGGCTGTGGGCTCCAGCTCCTCCTCCAGGCCTCCTGAAGCAGGGAAGCCCAGGACAGGCTACTCTGGACCCAACGAAGGCAGCCTGGCTCTCTGCAAGGGAGCACGTGGGCCTCTTCCCATGGCAGAGCCCCTGCACCTGTTCTGGGCTGCGGCCCTCTGGTCATCCCCAGAATGGGTGGCTCCTAACCCCAAGCACAGGGCACTGCAGTCCTGTGCTCACACATGCAGTGCTGCTGCAGCAAGGCCTTCCATGGGGACCTGTCCTCTGCCCGAGAGGCCCCATCCTTGTGACATGTGCTCCACGTCTTGGGAGCCCAATGATGGCCCAGAGCCAAATCCTTCCAGAAGGCCAGCCAGGGATGCGAACACTACAGATGCCTTCTGTGCGTGGAGCTCTGCACCTTGCTCTCCCGGCCTCCAGGAGCTCCTCCCCCGAAATGCCATCTGCTGCTGCACAGACCCAGGTCAGGGCGTGGTGCGCCTCAGCATCCTGCTGCTCTGAGGGTAAGGTCCACACCCCCCGTCAGGGCCTGTCCCCTCATCCCAGTTGTGTCCATCTGTTTCCTACAGCGGGGGCGGTCTCATTGCCCCTAGACTTCACTTTCAAGAGGCTTTTCCAGCCCCTCCCTCCTGTGCTGTGCTCCTCGGCTCTGCTTTCTCCCATTAGAGGCTGAAAAACCTTCCCCTTGTTTCTCAGCACCCAGGGCTACAGAGTGGCCAACAGCGGAGACGGAGCTCAGGAGGCCAGAAGCTGCAGTCAGAGGCAGGTGCCACCGGGAGACAGGAAGAATGCCCAAAACACCCCCCCTTATGGACAGTGCTGTTCCCCCAAAGCCAAGGCAGACCCACCACTCGTCAAGCCATCTACCACCTTAACGTTTTAAGTGCCAGGGTCATAGACCTGAGCCCCGGGGTCCACCGGGGTCCACCAGACCAGCCCCCTGCACAGCAGCCCAGCGGGCAGGGGGCAGCTGCCCACCACCAACCAGAGGGCCAGCATCAGAGCGGGAGTCAGACGTGCTCAGGGTGACACGCCCACCCACACAACCCAGGACTCCCCGCCCATTAGGTGACATTCAGGCTACAGGCATGCGTCACACAATGTGCCCTGGGCCCCCAACACCACCTGCATCTTACAGCGATAAGCTGGCCGGGCAGAGACTGGCAGGAGATTGAATTGTTCAGGTCACGTGGTCGGGGGAGCTGGAGATGGGACAGGAATGCAGGCCGAGGCCTCTCGCTGGCCTGGGCAGGGAGTCTGGGGAGGCCCTAGGAAGGGGCCCGGGACACTGCCTCCAGCTCTCCCCCACAGTGTGTGTGGCAGTCCCACAGGGCTCAGCCAACCTCATGCTAGCAAGAAGACAACCACTTCCTCCCAGGACACCCGCCTGGGCTAGGACAATAACACGGGGTGGCTAGGACACGGCAGAGCCCAGTCACCCAAGGATCACCCCTGCTGGAAGCAGCCGAGGTGACTCACAGCAGAACTGAACCCCTGCTCTGGTCTGAGCACTCGGACGAGCCATCCCAGTGCCCACCTCCAGCAACAGGAGTTGCTGTGCGGTGTAGCCACCACGATGGGGGTGTCCCCGCTGCTCCTCTGTGGGCCCCCTGGCCTCCCCAAGCTCTGGAGCCGCTGCGTGTGGGAAGGCACGAGCATTCTGATCTCTAAAACTTCCAAGTCTCTCGACACAGACATGGAGCGTGTACCCGCCCGGGTGGGCGACGTCCGGGAGCCCACACGCCAAGCTGCTTTAGGATGCTTTAGGATAAGTGGATTGGAGCTTTTGTTGAACTGACCAAAGAAAACAACTTCTGTGCCCCAGAAAGAAAAATCTAGAGAACGAGGTGGTATCTGCCTGGGGTCCTGTCACCCCAGGGCCACGTGGGTCCTTGACCAGGGGAAAGGAGGGCCTCCCTGGCCTATCCTCTGCGCTCGGGGGCATCTTTCTCTTTCAGTCCTGGCTCAGGCACTGCCTGCCCCGGGCGCCTCTGCCCCTTAGTCCAGCCAGCGCACATCCCCCACCAGGACCTACCTGCCCATCCGAGTCGTAGCCCCGGTTCGTGGTCCCCGCCAGAGCCACGGCCCGGGCATCTGCATCTCGGTGGGCCGCGCTCAGGACAAAGTGCCAAGCTCTGCTGCTCCGAGGGCGCCTGGCCATGGCGGACGGGATCTGGAGGAACACCCGGGCTCTGAGCAGAGAAGACACGAGGCCGGGCTCCGGGCTCCCTCCTCAGCCAGCCGCGCGGCTCTGGCCAAAGGTGCCAGCTTGCGTGCGCCCTGCGGATGCCGAACGAGGGCTCTGGGGTCTTCTCGCCCTCAGCCTCCCTCCCGCGTGCGAGCACCTGGGCGAGCGCCGGGCAGCGGGTGAGGAACGCCATGCAGACGGCCGTGACTCACGCGGCCCGCGGCCGGCCCCGGGCGCCTCCAACCTTGGCTGGCTCCCCCGGCGTCCCGCCTGACGGATGGCGCGTCCAACTCCCAGTCCTCCCGCCAGGCCCGGGGCCGTCGCCCTGAGCACCGCCACGCGCCCGGCACCGCCTCCACGCCCCGGCCCCTCCCACTGCGCCCGCGGCCGCGCCGGCTCTGGAAGCGCAGCCCCGAGGACCGAGGCAGCACGCAGCACCCCGGCCCCGCGCGCCGCTCCAAGCCGGGCCGCCCGCGCCCGCCCTCCCGCCCCGCATACTCCCGGCGCCGCCGCAGGAACAAAGGCGCGCCGGGGCCCCGCGACAGCGCTCCCGGAGGCCAGCGAGCGCGGCGGCCGTACGCGGCGGAGCGGGGGACCCGGGGCCGCGCCCGCCGCCCGCCGCCGCTCACCCGCCAGGCGGCCGCGACCCACTCGCCGCCCCCGAAAGACGTAAACACTCCGCGGCCGCCGGCGGGGCGCTGCTGGGCGGGGCGCGGCCGCGGGCAGGGGCGGGCCGCGCGGCACATGCCTCCCGCCGAAAGGTTGCTCGAACCGTCAGTCCTGACTCCGCCTCCCCATTGGTCACCTCTCAAGCGTCGGCGACGGGGCCCGTGTGCCCATTGGTCGCGGGGCGGGGCAGGGACTGACACGGAAGTGAGTCAGCTTCCGGTTCATCGTGCGCACCGGAAGCTGCGGCTCCGTGCGGGCGATGTGATTGGCTGAGTGGAGCGCGCGTGGGCCTATCGGGGCGGCCGGGGGGCGGGCGCTGCGCGGGAGCGGGGTTTGGGCCGGTGGACCGGGCGGTGCGGCGCTGGGGCGGGATGGCGGCGGCGGCGGCGGCGGCGGGTGAGTGCTCCGAGCGGCCGGTCGCGGCCCCGGGCGTGCGGGCGGTGTCGTCGGCGCCCCGAGGGCGCGCGCAGGGTGCTGGGACGGGACCAGCCGCGGCTCGCTGCGCCCCGGGGTCTGGGGGCCGGGACGGCGGCGGCGGCGGCCGGAGCGTTACGGCGCCGCGGGGACGACGGGTGTGCGGGTGGCAGGGCCGGGCGTGGGGCTGCTTCAGGGGCCGAGGGAGCAGGTGCGCGCCTGGGGCCGGGGCCGGCGCCCGACGGAAGCGCGGCCTGCGGGGCTCCGAGCGCTCCTCCGGAGAACCGAGAGCGTTTGGTGGCTGCGTCCTGTGAGTGCGGCGGGGCCGTCCCCAGCACAGCGACCGTCAGCCTGCCTGACGCCGTTTCCCGCCGGCACCAGCTGCCGCCTCCGGCTCCTGCGGCCCGCCCGTGCGGGAGCTGCAGCCGCGGCGGGCAGCGCGGGTCCGGTCTGGGGCCCGCCCTCAGGAAGACCGTCCCGCTGGGCGTGTTTGCTTCCATTACGCCAAAGGAGCAGGTCTGGGGGTTTGGGACGGGGAGGGGCTGCGGAGCCTCGGAGAGCGTCTGGTGCGAGGGGGATCCTCTGCCGTCCTCCCTTTCCTCCTGACCAGAGCCTGGAAACCTGGCAGGGGTCCGGCACATCCTCCTCGTCCTCTCGGGAAAGGGGGGGGTCGGGAAAAGCACCATCTCCACGGAGCTGGCCCTGGCCCTGCGCCACGCGGGCAAGAAGGTGAGCACCCCACTCTGGCACCTGCACCCACTGCCCCTCTGCTCCTGCCCCTCGTGGACGTCCGGCCTCTTTGCAGGTGGGCATTCTCGACGTGGACCTGTGTGGCCCCAGCATCCCTCGCATGCTTCGGGCACAGGGCAGGGCCGTGCACCAGTGTGACAGTGGCTGGGTCCCCGTCTTTGTGGACCAGGAGCAGAGCATCTCTCTCATGTCCGTGGGCTTCCTGCTGGAGAGCCCGGATGAGGCTGTGGTGTGGAGGGGCCCCAAGAAGAACGGTAACCATGGGGCCCGGGTCGGCACAGTCAGCCTTCTTGTTCCTCCCAGCTGCCGCCGCGGTGCTCAATTAAAAAGTCAATTAGAAAGTCCTGCGGGAGCTTCGGGCCCTCCTTCCCAGGGTTACTGGGTAAAGCCAGAGACCCCAACAGCCGGTCATTTCCGGAACGGTTCTGCTGCTCACCTGCGCTGTCAGGCCGGCGTGGGAGTTAAGAGCAAGAGGAACCTTCGTGAAGTTGTCAGTGCCCCCATCCGTGTCCCCGAGCCCGGGGGAGGGGGGGTTCTGCTCAGACCTGAGGCCACGCCGGGCCCTACTAAGCCGTGTAATTGCCGGGGTGGGGCTGCATGTGGGACCTGCCTCGGCGGGTCACCGTCTCTCCTGCTGCAAAGCTGGAGCGGAGCCTGCATCCAGGCATGACCTCTCCCCGCCCCCCCACCGGGGCATCACAGCTCCCGGCTCGCCTGAGCAGAAGTCTCGGGGTCAGGGGTGGCCCCACAGCCGGGAAGAAAGGGGTGCTTGTGGGGCCCACATGGTGCGCGTGCCACCCTCCATGAGGAGTGGCTTGTTCTGCGGCCGTTGGGACAGACCCGGGACCTGCAGAGGCTGGAGGCAGGGGCTCGCTGAGACCCCTGGGTCTCTGCAGCACTGATAAAGCAGTTCGTGTCTGACGTGGCCTGGGGACAGCTGGATTACCTGGTTGTGGACACACCCCCGGGGACCTCTGATGAGCACATGGCCGCTGTGGAGGCGCTGCGCCCCCATGGCCCGCTGGGGGCCCTCGTGGTCACCACGCCACAGGTACCATGCGACCACCGTCCGCGACCTCACTGGGGACCTGGCACTATTCCCGGCTCCTGACGCGCTCTGTGACCACCGTCCTCTGGTGCCTGATCGCAGGCGGTGTCTGTGGGGGACGTGAGGCGGGAGCTGACCTTCTGTAGGAAGACAGGGCTGCAGGTGGTCGGGATCGTGGAGAACATGAGTGGTTTCATCTGTCCTCACTGCACAGTGAGTCGTGGGGACTCAAGTGGTCACCAGCCCTTGTGGGGCCCAGGGGTGGTCAGGTGGGCCCTGGGTGTCGAGGACACGCCTGGCCTTGCACCAGTGTGACAGGTTCCTTAAGGGGGTCCACCCATTTGCGTTCCAGGAGTGCACCAACGTCTTCTCCCAGGGAGGCGGGGCGGAGCTGGCCAGACTCGCCGGAGTCCCCTTCCTGGGTGAGCATGGCGGGGCCACCCCTTGGACTCTGCTCCGGGGGTCTGAGCTCCCCGCGGCTGCCGGGCACAAGCGGGAGCCCGCGGGAGCCCCAGGTGGCTTGGGGCTGGGGAGCTGGCGCCTAGCCCTCTGCCCCCTCACAGCCCGCCCCTGCCCTCTCTCTTTGCAGGCTCTGTGCCTCTGGACCCTGAGCTCACGAGGAGCCTGGAGGAAGGTCGAGACTTCATCAGGGATTTCCCTCAGAGTCCCGCCTTCCCCGCGCTCTTCTCCATAGCCCAGAAGGTTCTGAGTGAGGCACCTGCTCGGCTCTCCTGACCAAGGCGGCCCCCCTCTCGCACCTCTGGCCGCGCGCACTCAGACCTAAGCAGAGGCCGTGGCTGTGCGGGCATCTCTCTGCGCCCCCTCCCTGCCCCGATCCACATCGGGTTTCTGGGGCCTCTGGGCGTCAGAGCAGCCGACAGTGGGTGGCTCTGTCCGGCGGGCCAGCGGCAGGGCCCAGGAGAAGGTGTGGGGTCCTGGTGGCCAAATTCTCAGCTGATGGCACGTGCACCCCCGGACCCACGGCCGGGCTGCTGTTCACAGCCAAGGCTCCACGGGATTTCTGGAGAAATCCCGGGGGCGTCTGCTGTCCTCAGTGCGTCCCGCCATCCTCAGTGCCATCGTGAGCGATGCCGGGACAGCGGGGGGCATCTTGTGAATGGTTAGACTTAACTCCAGAGGAATCCGCAATTAAACGTGTTCCGTTGCCACAGTTACGGGTCTGCTGCTTCCGGAGCGTCGTGCCCTGGGGCCGCCGGAGCCTTGGCGGGCGGCGCGCTCCACAGCAGCCGGCTTGGCCCTCCGACGCCCAGCCCGTGGGCCCTTGAGACACCTGGATCAAGCTTGGGGTCAGTGTGTGGAGGGCTTGGTGATGGCAGAGAAACCCATGCCGTTGTGGGAGGCTCAGCCTGGTGCACACGACTGCCCGTCCCCAGTCGCCCTCCACACCCTCCGTGCCGCAGGGCCGGGGCAGAGCGGGGAGTGACATGCAGCAGCCCCAGGGAGGCCAGGCGGTACATTGGGACAGGGCACGGCATGGCACCCTCCCCAAGGGAAGAGGTTCGGATGTCGGCAGAAGGGACAGGGTGACTAACCCCGGGGGGTGCAGTGATGGGGTTTCGGGGTGCCATGGACAGGTGTTTCCTGGTGTGGAACTAGAGGACGGGAAGGGCTCCTGGGCGGGGGGCGTGCTGGATGGGGTCGGGCAGCGAGAACCCACATCCAGGCTGGGCACGAGCAGCGACCGCCTGGCTGTGCCCGGCTTCCCAGGACCAGGGGCTCTGAGAGTGTGGCCCAAGAGGACAGCTGAGGTGCTGGGGCTCTGGACCATGGGAAGAGGAGCTGCCGCCCCTCTGGCACAGGCGGGCGTCCCGGGAGGGCCATGGGGTAGGCGCCCAGGTCCGGGCTTTCCTCCCCCCAGCCCCAGAGCTATACTCTTGTGGTCACACATGTGTGTCAGGTGGTGTTTTTTATTTTAAGATTTTACTTATTTATTTGACAGAAGTTACAAGCGGGGGTGGGGAGGAAGCAGGCTCCCCGCTGAGCAGAGAGCCCGATGCGGGACTTGATCCCAGGACCCTGAGATCATGATCTGAGCCAAAGGAGAGGCTTAACCCACTGAGCCCCCCAGGCGCCCCGTCAGATGGCTTTTAATGAGGGACAGCGGGGGGGGGCGTATGGCAGCGGTGCCCACACCAGCAGAGGGGCCGCTGTGGTGACCCCGGGGCGGCATCGGGCCAGGCCACGCCTCGGTCAGCAGTGAGCAAAGTGGGCCTCGGTGACGTCGCGCAGGTCGAGGCCCAAGATGCCCGGGGGGCTGGCGCAGGTGATGTTGTTGTAGGCGTACACGGGCGGCTGGCCATCGTCACCCTCTGGCGCCACCTGCACGACGCGCGGCACGACGCTGGGCTGCTGCAGGGCCAGGGTCCTCAGGGCCCGGAGCTGGCAGCCACAGTCCCAGGGGTTGCCCTCGAGCCACAGGCGCTCCAGGTCAGGGGCGTGCGGCGTGAAGGTCCGCAGGGAGTTGTTCCTGAGGCTCAGGTAGCGCAGCTGGGGCAGGTCGGCCTCGGGCAGGGCCTCCAGGCGGTTGTGCGACACGTCCAGCCAGAAGACGCGGCGCAGGGGCCGCAGGGTGTCCGCCGCCAGCGCCCCCAGCCGGTTGCCCGAGAGGAGCAGGTACTCCAGCTTGCCGAGGCCCCGGAACACCTGGCCCGGCAGGTGCGTGAGCTGGTTGGCCGTGAGGTCCAGCTCCTGCAGCTCGGCCAGCCCGCCCAGGCCCTGCTCCTCCACGGCCGCAATGCCGTTGTCCTTGAGGAAGAGGCGGCGCAGCCCCGAGAGGCCGGCGAAGGCGTGCGGCCGGATGCGGCCCAGGCAGCCGCGCTCCAGGTGCAGGCTGTGCAGCCGGCCCAGGCCGAGGAAGAGCTGCGGCGGCAGTGTCCGCAGGCAGTTCCCGGACAGGTTCATGACGGCCAGGCTGCGGAGGCCCGTGAAGGCGCCCACCTCGACCTCGCGGATCTGGTTGTCGTTGAGCGTCAGCACCTCGAGCTGGCCCAGGCCCTCGAAGGCCTTGTCGGGCAGCTGCCGCAGGCGGTTGTGGCTGAGCTGCAGCTCCTCCAGGAAGTGCAGGTCTCTGAAGGCACGCGGCCGCAGGCCGGCCAGGGCGTTGTGCGACAGGCGCAGGACGTGCAGGCCCAGCAGGCCGGGGAAGGTGTCTTCCAGGAGGCCGCTCACTCGGTTGTGCGACAGGTCCAGCCAGCGCAGCGCCTTCATGCCCAGGAAGGCGCCGGGGGCCACGGCGGCGATGAGGTTGCGCTCCAGGTAGAGCTTCTGCAGCCGGGGCAGCTTGACGAACACGTTGGCCTTGACGCTGCGCAGGGTGTTCCTGCTCAGGTCCAGCTCGCGCAGCTCGGCCAGGCCGCAGAAGAGCGAGGGCTGCAGGTAGGTCAGCCTGTTGCCTGCCAGCACCAGCTCGCGCAGGCCGGCCAGGCCCTGGAAGGCGGCATCGGGGAGCACGGCCAGGCTGTTCCAGCCAAGGTTGAGGTCCCAGAGGCCGGCCAGGCTCTGGAACAGGCCCTCGTCCAGCCGGCCGAGCAGGTTGTTGCTGAGGCCGAGGGAGGCCAGGCCCGGCGTGTGCAGGAAGGTGCGGGCCGCCAGGCTGCGCAGCTGGTTGCGCTCCAGGTGCAGGTGCTGCAGCCGCTCTAGGCCGAGCAGCGCCTCCGGCTCCAGGCTCGCCAGCCCACTGCCCTGCAGGTTGAGGAAGGCGAGGCTGGAGAGATTCCGGAAGGCGGCCGCGGGGATGGAGGACAGGTTGTTGCCGTCCAGCCATAGGGCCCTGGCATCGTCTGGGATGCCGTCCGGCAGCCGTGTGAGGTTGCGGGAGCTGCAGAAGACGCTGAGCTGGTCCGTGTAGTCATCGTGGCCGCAGGTGCACATGGCCGGGCACTGCGGGCTCTCGGCGGCCCCCTGGGCCCCATTCTCTGCTCCCTCTGGGCTGCAGGGGCCCAGCGCCGCCCACGAGACCAGCAGCATGGCCAGGACCGGGCCTCCTGCAGGGAGAGGGGCCAGAGGACTTGAGCCCCAGGGCGAGGGCCGCCGCCTGCCCACACGCTGCCGCGTGGGACTTGGCCCCCGGACCGGACCACAGCACGAGACAGAGAGGCCGTGGCACTGGCGGCCTGGAGAGAGGTGGGAGCTCAGAGCCGCGCTCTCCCGGCCTCATTTGGAAGTAGAGCCCCGCTGAGAACAACCGGGACGTGGTCCGGCTCGGAACTGACTGCCCTTTCCACCCTACAGGCCCGCCGGGGTAGTGACGCCCGTTCCGGAGAGAAGTGCGGGTAGGGGTGCCTGGCCGTGTGGCCGTGTGCGTCCCAGTGTGGGCACTCGAGTGCGGCCGTGCGGGCAGGTGGGCCATCGGGAGGCCTGAGCGGGGTATGTGCTCCCGCCCTTGAGAGTGGCGGGTGGGCGGGTGGGCGCCGCCACAGTGAGGCTCCCGGCGCGGGGGGCTCTCCCACGTGCTCCTAGGTGCCTGTGCCTTGGGTCAGGAATGTCCTGGCACCCGTGCCGGGAGAGGAGCACGGCGCCTGCCTCAGGGCAGATGGGGACTCCGCACCCTCGACTCACCGGGGATCAGGGGCGTCTCGGGAGAGAGGGCGCTGGGCCCCACCCCGACAACACCCCAAAACCTGCGTCAACACTGGGCCGCCCACGAGTCGGGGCCCATCCCTGCCGTCAGAGGGTGCGGGCTCCAGGCAAGGCCAGAGGCAGCGCGAGGGTGCCCCACACCCACCGTGGCCTGAGGGGCTGCAGGGGCAGTAGTTCAGCCCAGGGAGGGTCCCCAGGAGGGCGCCTGAGGGGGCCTGGCCCCGGAAACAGGAGGTAGCTCGAGGGGCAGGCAGGGGTGTCGAGGGCGCATCCCGACGCACCCCTGCGGCAGCACTGGCGCTGTCAGCCCACCCCAAGCTGGGCCCTCGCAGGGCTGCCCCTGGGCCTTGGAGGCACGCTCTTGGCTACCCCCAGAGCGAGGGGCCGGGGCCCTGGGCGCACCTCACCTCCGGTCAGGGCCATCCCGCGTGCAGAACAGACCGTAGCGGGCTGCGAGCTGGGTGCGTGTGCTGGGGCCGGCGTCCTGCCCTCTGATTTCCCCACTGCCGGGCCGCCAGCACCCTGTGGCTAGCCAGCCCAGCCCAGGCCTGCTGGCCCGATGCCATTAACCCTCTCGAGCCCGGCGCCCAGTGTCAGCCCCAAATGCCCGGGACACGGATGGCACAGGGGAGAGGCTGGGGGGCTGCCTTCACCCCAAAGCCACCTTCAGGTTTGGCTGGCCCCCGGCCCCTGGGTGGGGGCCCCTTGGGCAGCTGTGGGGGACTTCTCACTCAGTAGACGGCCACGTGGGAGTTAAGTGGGAGATGGGCCTGGCACGCTGACCACCCCCCTCCTTCCCCTGCCCATTTCCTAACAACCTGGGTGGGGTCCTCATCAGGCCTCCCTGGGGCCCTGCCCAGCCTCGACTTCTGGGACCTCAGGGTCAGCTGGTGTCTGGTCACCCCTCCTCCCCCCATCCTCTTCTAGGAACCCAGGGCAGGGTCCCCGGCCCCCTTGTGTTTGCTTTCCCTAGCACTGCCCTCCCTGGAAGAGTGGAGGGAGGCCTGGCCTTGGGGGCCGGGTCTTGTGGTTGCAGGACCAACCTCCACCTGCTTTGGGACCCAGGCTGTCCTCCAGAGCTCCTGTGGGGCCCTGACCAGCCCGCTCTGCACAGGATGGCTGCCCAGAGCCTGGGCTGAGGTCAGTCCCAGGTCAGGCCAGGAAGAAGGTTGACAGCCAGCACGGCCCCTTGCTGCTCGAGCAGGGGGAGCCCAGTGCACCCTCGTCCACCCACCCTGGGCACAGCGGGCACAGCCAGGGGAGGGGTCCCTGGCAGAGGCCGACGGACAAGGGCGCGGCCAGGCTCCCCTCGAGAGAAGGGGCAAGGCTCAGGGAGCCTTGGGAGACTCTCCAGTGTACTTCCTGGCCAGGGGGCAGGTCCACAGCCCTGCAGAGAGGGCCAGGGGGACCCGTGGCACCCCTCTCCATTCCCCCGCTCCTGCCTCACCCCTGCCTGGCCGCAGCTCCCAGTGCGGCGTGGGGGACAGCTTTATCTCTCCCTTTATTGAGCTTTGATTGATTTCCAGGTCGGTTCTCAGCCTCTGTTCTGAGAAATTATAGATCCGCCAGAGAAAGCGCACGCCCAGAAATTGACCAGGTAAACACGCGGCCACGCAGCCCCAGGTGCCGACTCAGCACGTTCCGGAGAGGGCGGGTGTGCGGAGGGACAGGGCTTTCCGTAAACCCGGCTGGGCCCGCACGGCAGCCCCCCAGCCCGGGGCCCTCCCTGCCCTGGCCGCGAGGCTCTCCCCGAGGCGTCGGCTTTCACGTGCTTCCGATCCTCATGTGTATGGGGGTCCCCCGCAAGCCCTGGGCCTGGCCGCTCGTGTGACACGGGACTCAGCTCGGACACACAGCCGTCCCCACGTCCTCGCTCAGCCGCCTGCTGCCCGCGGACCCTGTGCCGTGGGCCTGCGGGTCCTCCGTGGACTTGCTGGGACGCAGGCGCGTGTCTCCTTGGCAGGTGGGGCTGGGCTCTGCCGAGTGCTTGGCGGGTCCCCACCTCCGGCGCCCAGGGGTGCCCTGCCCAGCCCAGCGCCGTCCTGTCTGTTCCCAGGCCCCGAAGGTGAGTGGCTGCTGGCTTTCGTTCTGTTTCTCAGACACCAGTGGGACTGCAGCCCCTGGGGCTTGTCAGCCGGGGGGACCGTCCCGTCTCGTGAAGGGCGTGTGTGTCTCCTGCCCATTTCTGGTGATGGCTCGGTCCGATCTGCGTTCTTAAAAAAAGGCAGTCTGGATGCAAGTCCCTCCTCGGGTGTGCGGGCGGCGTGTCCTTCCGTCCTGGGGCTCGCTGGCCGTGCGCTCCATCGTTTTTGGCAAGAGTTTGATGGCAGTTTCCCGAGACGCTCGGCGCCGAGCAGGAGTCCTCGATCGTGGGGGTTTCTCGGCCACTCTCGCACGTGGACTTTAACGTGACGCCCTTGAAGCGTCGTGGGAGCACGTCGGGGGCTGTGCCCACCAGCCTCGAGGTGGACAACGTTTTGGTCCCTCGCGGAGCACGGCCTCCCCCCGCAGAGCAGCTGGGCTCCACGGCCGGGCCCGTGTGCGCCCTTCTAGGCCGTGCGAGCGGCTCGCCCGGGCCACAACCAGAGCCTGTGAGCGCGTGGGCTGTGCCGAGGTCTGTGCGGAACGACCCCCGCACACCCCACGTGTCGCTCAGCACTCCTGCGCCTTCTTGTTCCGATCTCCCGCGAGGTGTGGAGTTCTTGTTACTTTTTGGTACATTTCCCTCCTGGGTCTGCCTCAGTTTTGCTGTCCGTCTGGGCTGAGAGCTGGGAAAGGTGCTGCCGATTGCCACGCCCTCCCCAGCCCTGCCCTGCGGAGGCCCCAGGGAGTGCGCTGCCTGCATGCTGTGGGTGGGTGACAGGGAGGGGCCGCCACTAGCTCCTTCCGCCCGCTGAGCTGACCGCCATGGGGACGCCTCTGTCCTGGGGGCTGCCAAGCCCTTGTCGTGAGCCTTTAGCTACATCTCTCGATGTGGAGGTGGGTTTCCCGCCTCTTGGGCACATTCATCGGGGGAGCTGCGGGCTCATGTGTGTTTGGGTGTGACAGAAGACTTTAAGTCTCCTCTGCACCCGGCATGGGGCTCAAGCCCACCCCCGCGAGCTGCAGAGCCGCCGAGCCGCACGCCCCCCACAACACTTTGGGAAGTTCGAGCGCGCCCTGTGCATCCAAGCTCGCCTGGCGGCCGGTCTGCGCGGGGCGGCCCCGGCTCTCGGGGACGGGCTCTCGAAGGCCAGCCGTCTTTTCCGGTCTCCTGAGTTCTCAGACTCTGGATTATCAGGTATAATACTTGGGAGCATTTTTCCCAGTCCGTGGCTCGGCCGTTTTTTAAAAAATGGGGCACGTGGGTGGCTCAGTCATGAAGCGTCCGACTCCTGATCTCGCCTCAGGTCTCCATCTCCGGGTTGGGAGTTCAAGCCTGGCCTTGGCCTCCGCGCTGGCCGTAGAGCCAACTTCAAAAAAAAAAAGGGCCTACTGTCTCTTAAAATGCACAAGTTTGTGCTGACAAAGCCGCCTCGCTGGCTTGGCTCTTCTCTGGCTCATGCTTTCCACGTGCCTCACACCAGATCATTTAATTGAGGGTCTTTTAATTGAGGGGCGTGGGGCACCTTTCTGTTTCCTTAGATCTTCACGAATCTTGAGCTGTTTTTGATGCAGTACTTTTTTTTTTTTTTTTAAAGATTTTATTTATTTATTTGTCAGAGAGAGAGCGAGCACAGGCAGACAGCATGGCGGGCAGAGGCAGAGGGAGAAGCAGGCTCCCTGCCGAGCAAGGAGCCCGATGTGGGACTCGATCCCAGGACGCTGGGATCATGACCTGAGCCGAAGGCAGCTGCTTAACCAACTGAGCCACCCAGGCATCCCCGATACTTTCTGAGGATCTTTAGTTTGGTGCTGCCGTGGACGGAACCCTCTTAATTCCGCTGACAGCTATTCCTAACACATGGAAATGGAGTGGATTTTGTTTTTCCTAATCTTGTGCCCCAGGGCCTGGCTAGATGAATTTACCAGTGCTGGGTTTGTGGGTGTCTCTGGGTCCCTAGGATTAGCTCCCCCGGGGGGGGTCATCTCATCGGTGAATAAGGACATTTCTCCTTTTTCCTTCCCAGCGTGCTGCCAGCTGTTTCCGCGGCTTCCTGGTGCCTCGCTGCGCAGCCAGCACCACCCCGAGACCGGCCGTACCTCGCTCCTGGTTTTAGAGGTGAGCATCCTGCGGGTCACCGTGAATTCCGATGCTGTGACAGCAAAATGCTCTTGGGGGGGGGGGGGGCGTCCTGACCCTACAGTCACAACCGTGTCTAGCCACACAGCAGGAGGGGGTGCAGGCCTAGACAGTGGGACTACTGTGGATTTTCCAGGCGGACCCAGTGTCATTACAAAGGTCCTTAACAATGGCAAGGGGGCTCCAGGGGCAGGTGGGAGGCCAGGGGACTGGGGGGCTTCACCTACAGCTGCTGGTGTTGGAATCTGCGGGAGGGACGTTGGGAGCCAAGGAACGAGGGCACCTCTGGCAGGAGGACCGGGTGGGGGAGAGGCTCTCCGGGGCCCCCAGGAGGAAGCAGCCTGGTGTCCCAGAGCAGCTGGGGTGTGACTTCTGGCCTCGAGTACCGGCTCGCGGGTGCTTGTTTCTGTGCAGGGAGGGTGGCGCGCCGTCCCCTCTCCTGCGAGATTCTGGCGACGTGTGTGTTCTGTGTTGGCCAGCGTGACCGTGGGTTTGCCAGCTTCGTGATCCCTTCAAAGAACTAACGTTTGGGTTTTTTTTTGTTTTGCTGATTTTCCTTTTTCTTCTACTTCCTCCGTGTTTTGTTTGCTCTCTTCTCTAGTTTCCTAAGGCAGAAGCCTCTCCTGCTTGCTGTGCAGATGCGTGTGTCCCACAAACGGTGTGCTTTCCACGTCCACTTTTTCTTTCCTGCTTCGCGAATGGGCGGGTCCTCGCGCAGGGGCCCGGCGGTCTCTGTCGCAGCCCGAGCGTGTGTGCGGGAGCGCGTGCGGCCCGGACAGCTGCTCTTTCCGGAGGCGGGACGGCCAGACCTCACTCTGCCGCCGGGAACTCGTCCGCTCGAGCCAGCCGACACACTCCCTTTGCTCTGTTAAAACTCACCGCGACCGGTTCCGTGGCTTAGGCTGGGTCTGTGCTGGAGAACGCGCGTGGGTGGGCTGTTCCGAACACAGGCGGCTTCGGTGGGGCGAGCTCGCACTCTGCGCCGTGGGCATCCTTGGCGATGGGTCCTCTAGGCCGTCTACCTCCCCGGGAGAATGTCAGCTCCATGTTTTAGGGTGCCTGGCTGGCTCGGTCAGTGAGGCGTCCGATTCCGGGTTTCGGCTCAGGTCGCGATCTCAGGGACGCAAGATGGAGTCCCGCCTTGGTCTTCACGCTGCAGGGGAGTCTGCTTGAGATTCTCTCCCCTCTGCAGCCCTCCCCCGATTTGCTCGCTCGCTCTTTTTTTTTACAGATTTTATTTATTTGGCAGAGAGGTAGGTTGGGGGGAGCCCCCACGCAGAGAGCCCGATGCGGGGCTCGATCCCAGGACCCCAAGATCATGACCTGAGCCAAAGACAGAGGCTTAACCCACTGAGCCACCCAGGCGCCCTTCAAATCTTTTTAATTTTTTTAACTAAAAAAAAAGTTTCCAATCCTTGTTAGGAAACCGATTTTCCACTCAGTCTCTGAATCACATGATCACGTAGAGGGCCTAGTGTAAAGCCGCGTTCTTCCTCCCCAGGGACCCCCCGCCCCGGCCTCCCCCCGTTCCGACTAGACACGAGCCGCTCGTCGCGTTGACAGGCCTGTTGGGTCAGGCTGCGCCTGCGGAACTTGTGAGTCAGGCTGAGCTGAAGAGAAACGGCTCTGAGCCAGGGAAGGAGAAAAGTCACGGTGTCCTGTCTGCTCGCCCCCACCACCCCCCCAGCTGGCCGCAGTGGGACCAGACGGCCTTGAGCCTTCGCGGAGTCCCGGGGGCACACGGGGCGGCCCTGCTCCCGACTCAGGCCTAGACCCCCGGGAGCTGCCCCCTCCCAGGCCCGTCTGCTGCTCCGACGCGGGGTCGGCGTCCGTAGAAGGTGGTGGACCCGGGGAGACCTTTCACGGGTCTGTGAGAGGCCTGGGGTTACTGGGGGCGCGGGGGTGCCCAGTGCCGCCGAACGGTACCCTTGGCTCAGTGCTGTGACCCTCACCTCATAACAGAACGTTCTGAAGATGGCCGAGGCCCAAGCGATGTCCTAGCGGCACAGGAGCGGGCCACGCGGGGCCAGCACGTGACCCAGAGCGGACGGTCCCCCCCAGGGAGGCAGGTCACACGGCCCGGGGGACATGCTTTCCTAGAAGACCTCTCTGAGGGCAGCAGGGGCCCGGGGTCAGGAGTCCCGGGCGAGAGTGACCAATGCCCAGTCCCTGTGCTCGAGCCCGACAGGACGGCCCACGACAGGGAAGACACGATGGAGAGAAACCAGCGGAGTCCCCTCAGCCGCCGCGTAGGCGAGTCTGCGGCAGGATGACCGCGCCGAGCCGAGACGGGAGGGGCGCCCGGTCAGGCGGGAAACGTGCAGCTGGACCTCGGGCTTGTGGGTTCGAGCCTCACGGTGGGTGCGGAGATGACTTAAGATCTTCTTTAAAAAGGAAGAAGAAAACCCTGGGAAGAAAGACGCCTCCCCGAGTGGCTGCAGCTGCTGGGAACACCAGGTCCGTACTGGAACTCCCCCTCTTCGGACTCCCAGAGCGCAAACGCCCCGGTCCTTTCTCCTCTACCGGCGCGGCCGGCCAAGCCGGCAGCGGGAGGCCCGAGGAGCGGCTCGCCGGGCACTGAACTGTGCACGGTCCGCCGAGGGAGACCATGTGAGGAGACCCCGTTCCCATCCGGGGCAACTTCGGCCGCACTTGTGTGTGTCCCGCAGGCCTCCCCCACGTGCTGGCCACCTCCCAGGGTACGTTTCCGGCCTGGACCTACCCTGACCTTCCCCTGCCCACTGCCCCGACCCTGGGGAGCGTCACAGGCAAGTCGGCCTCCCGATGTCCAAACCCAGCCTCGCAGGCCTTCTCTGAGCTCCTGTCTCCCTGCAACCCCGCACTCACAGCTCAGATCCCGGGGCAGAGGCTTCTCACTCAGCTCACGGGCACCCCTTCGCCTGCCCAGCTGCCTCACCACAGCCCGCGGAAGGATGCTGGCAGGGGCCCGCTCTGCCTGCCGGCTCCCAACTTCACATGGGCGCCAAGCTCCTCCTGCGTCCTGCACTGCTCCCTACAGCTCAGCCACAGTCATGCCCCAGGGCCTTGGCACTTGCTTTTCTCTCTAGGTATCTGCAAGGCTCCCTCCTGTGAGCCTTCGCTTGTTCACGGCACCGCCTCAGTGAGGCCTGCCCCGCCATGACGCTTCCTGCTCCCTGCCCGGTTTTCTCCCGCGCTGCTTCCGCCTGGCCCGGCTGCCAGGTCCCTCCGTCAGGATAGGGCTCCCCAAGGACAGACGCTTCTGTTCACGCTGAACCCCCAGAGCAGCTCAGCTTCAGCCCGGCAGCCGCGCTCAGGTCTGTGAAGCCCGTCACTGAGGGTGGGAACGAAGGCTGTGGTCCTGCTCGCCCCACCTCAATGCAGGAGACCCAGGGAACAAAAGTCCCAGCAATGGGACCATAGAAGGTTCACGAGGGAAATGGAGCTCAGGTGGGATGAGCAGGTTCCTGGGAGCAAAGCTGACTGCACTTCTCTCCGGTCCTGATCCTGGAGTGATTTTAAAAGACACCATTTACGTCCACAACAGCCGAACTACGGAAAGCCTAGACACCCACCGACAGATGAAAGGCTTCGATGAGTGCGTGTGTGCACGGACGGACGGACGGACGCGCGCACCAGAGTTACGCAGCCACCGACAAAAAAAAACAGAACAAAACCGAAATCTTGCCACGTGCGACGACGTGGTTGGAACTAGAGGGTGTTGTGCTGAGCGAAGTAAGTCAATCAGAACGATTAAATGATCTCCCTGATATGAGGAATTCGAGCAACAAGACAGAGGATCATGGGGAAGGGAGGGGGAAGTGAAACAAGATGAAATCAGGGAGACAAGCTGTAAGACTCTTCATCTCAGGAAACCAACTGAGGGTTGCGGGATGGGGTGTCTGGGGGACGGACGCCGGGGAGGGTCTGTGCTCCGGTGAGCGCTGTGGTTGTGGGAGACCGAAGACTCACACCTGTACCCCGGGGGCAGGTAATACGTTATATGTTAATAATAATAATAAAGACACCACTTACAACCCTGTCAAAGGCTGGAGGACCCGAGACGGACGTTCCCAGAGAGCTGGCCTCCGGGGAGTGTCAGCACCCACGGGGAAGGCATCTGCTGTCCGCTGGTCTGTCTGCTCTTTCCATAGTTCGGGCAGCGAGCCTCAGAGTCCTTGGGACTCCCCACAGGGTGTGTGGCCGGGAGACCATTGTTCACAGGAGCCCCTCCACACCGGGGTCGACACAAGGGGGACGGTCACGCCGCGCACAGGGCCAGTGATCCCAGGGATGATGCAGTGACACCGCAGGCCCCTCGACGCAAGCTCAGACGTGCCAGGAGGGTGACACCCTGTGTTCTACAGAGCGCGCAGCTCAGCACCCTGGGCCCCCCAGACCTCGCCCGGGGGTCCCGCTCTGTACCCTTGGTAATCAGACCCGACGGCAGCACTTCTCAGCGTTCGAGGAGCCGTCCCGCGAGTGCCGAGCGAGTGGGGTCAGTGCGGGCATCCGACAGGGTGGCCAGGAGGCCGCGGGGACTCCCCAGCATGGACCCGTGCGGCACCACACCTATGCCCTGGGGAAGGCCGGGGTGGCCGCCGCTGCCAGGGAGTCTGCTGGGGACCGGCCCCTTCCGCCGCAGGGCCACGCAGACCCGGGAGCACAGCAGCAGAGCTGGGCGTCCCAACACGCAGAGCCACGGGGACCGTACTGGGGGACAGACGGCTCGCCACAGCGTCGTTCCTGTCCGACCCCAGCCCTACACATCTCCTGTTTTTAAGGGCAAATGGCCAAGAGTCTCCTGAAGGACAAGGCTGGGCTCTGTCCCTTCCCGGAGACAGAATTACCCCGCGGCTGCAGGAACACGGGCTGGGGGGCCGCAGGACAGGTCTGCAGCCCTGCGCGCTGCTCCCGCGGGGCTCGTACTGCGCGCAAGAGGGACAGACCTGGGCACCCACCCCGGGGGGCAGATGCCGGCCACCAGCGTGACAGCATTTTCCCGGGAACCACGGACCCGAGGATCAGAAGCGCGCGGGGGACGGACGGGAAGGCAGCGAGGAGGGAAGGTGACCTCGTACCGTGCACTTGACCACAGTTCAGGGTCTGTTCAGGGAGACGCCAGACTGCGAAGCCAGCAGCCCCCTGGGCGACGACTGCCGACACGTGACGGGAAACAAGGGCCCTGTGCGCCCCGGGAGGAGCAGAGCCCGGAGAAGCGTGGGGGCCCCGAGCAGAGCGGCGGTCGGGGGAGGAAACCCGAGTGGCCTCCCCGGGCGGCAGTGGGCGAGCCCGACGGCGGTCTGCCCATGGGTGCGGCGGGCAGGGCTCGCGCCTCCAGGTGGGCTGGGACCTTCTCCCGAGTCAGAACGTCCGCGCTCCCCGGCAGCACGCGGGGTCGGCTCGAGAGCGTGTCAGAGCCCACGTCGCAGACCCAGGACCGCAGCCACAGGGCTGGCCCCACAGGCAGCCCAGCTGCAGGCCCAGAGCCCGTGGGGGCGGCCCGGCACGACCCTCTCGCCAAGGACGACACGTGCGAAGGGAAACCGCTGCTATTCGGAGCGCTGGCTCTGGGGGGAGAGAGGGCCCGTGGCCCAGAGAGGCTGGGTGGTGCGGCGTGGTTTTCTCCAGGTTCCATGTATTTCATAAATATTTTGTGCATCACTGCCACTGCCACGTGCAGATGGGAACACAGGAACTAAGAGCAGGGGGACTGCGGGATGCTAGCAGGAGGGGGAGCACACACACCAGGGGACACTGGCAGGGCCCGCAAGCCCGGGGGAGGGGGGGACACCGACAACACAAAGCAGCCCGGGGGCACGGGTCCACCCCGGACGTGCACACACCAGCATGGACGGGTGCGGCCAAGCAGCACCGGGACACGGCCCGAGACGCCCAGGCTACTTCAGAGCTGTCCTACGAAACATCTAGAAGGTCCCATGCAAGCCCCGCTCAGCGACAGCACGGGGCCTCTGGCTCCATCCAGGGGTCACCGTCTTCGGACAGGAAGGACTCTGTGCCTCCCAGCCATGCAGCACCGTGGCCCACCCAGGACCTGACACACGACCTTAGCGGCCAAGGACGTCTAAGGAGAGTGGCGACAGACCCTCAGCTGGAGGAGAGCCCTGGGCACGGTTCTTCCCCACAGATCCAAGCCAAAAGGACAACATCCAGAACAGAGAAAGACCTCGAGATGCACAAACGAGGCGGCTGGAGACAGCCCTTCCTGCCCACCCTGTGCCCAGGGTCTGGCCGCACCCCGAGCCTCGTCCGCGCCCCGCCACAGCCGGGAGCGCCGTGGGCAAGCGGCGTCCGGGAGCACTCGTGGCTTCCCTGGGAACCGCGCGTAGAACACCCGGCGGCACAAGCGAAGGCTCTGAAATTAAATTAAACCAAGACTGGATTTCCTGCACTCCCGGCAAGAAATTTATCTAAAACATCTGAATACTCAAATGTGCTTGAGGGGGGCGGCGGCCAGGGGCGCCCCAGGCCCCGCAGCCTCCTCAGTCCCGTGGCACCTTGAAGTGGTCCTTCTCTTTGCGGATGGCTCTCATGGTGGTCACGGGCTCCGTCTCACCGGCGTGCTGCTGCACCGTCTTCTCCCTGCGGAGGCCGAACGCCAGGCTGCACTCCATGCCCCCCTGCCCCCCACGCCCCCCGCAGGGTGCCGGGGACCGGAAGAGCCAGCCAAGTTGGGACATGCTTAAAACGAAATGCTACAGCAGCAGCCAGCTCGCGTGTTCCTAACCGTGGCGTCGCGCTATGCTGGCCGAGCCATCCTGCCGGCGACCCGGACAGCGGGGACACCGACGCCCCACTGGCGTCCGGCAGGCCCGGGGGCAGCTCCCGGAGACTCCGTCCCCACCAGGGACTGTACCTCACCCGCCTATGGATCCGGACTCCAGGGTCAGAAAGGACCCCAAACCCTTGCCGGGGCCCAAGGAAAGCACCCCTCCAAGGAGGAGGCCCACATCCGAGGCCACGCACTACTTGATGCAGAGTTCGGGGCGGCCTCCGGCCCACGGGGCTGCTGGGCAGGGGCGTGGGCATCCCCCGAGCACCCCCTCACCTCACTCTCATGAACGGGTTGTAGGTGAACTCCTCGGCGATGGTGGACGGCACCGTGGGCTCGCCGATGCTGTACTTCTCCTGCAGGGGACAGAGGCCGCTGTGACGCAGGGACTCGCAAAGGTACATCTCCGTACCTTCGGATGCTGTCCAGCTCCCAAGGCGAAGGGACCGGAGGGGGGTCAGTGTGAGGACAGGCCCCTCCTGCTGTGGACACCCAAGCGTCCCAGCTGCCGCCATCAACCTGTCCCTCCTCACCCTGCTGCCTTGGAGCCAAGTCTTAAAACTCTTCTCGTTAACGCAAAGTCTATGTCTTACGGGAGAACAACCCGCAGCAACACAGACGACGTGGAAAAGAAGAAAACAGGCCGGTGCCCCGGGCCCTGCCCCGGGAGGTGGCAAGCTCCCCTCCAGGCCTCCCAAGGACATAGACCCAGGAAGAGCCGTTTGCCAGGCAGCTTGGCAAGTGGAAAAACAAGGAAAATTAAAGCAAAAATTGTGCTTTCAAAAGATCAACAAAACTGACACGAACGATGAAGAAGAGGAGCACAGACCACCGACGCCGGGAAGAGGCAGCGCCATGGTCACACCAGCGGACGCGAGTGGGGCTGACACTGCTCTAAAAGTCTCAATGATAAGACTTAAAGGAAACAAAGGAGAGAAATTCTGACCTTGGGAAAAGCAAGTATTTCTTAGAAGAGATATGAACCATAAAAAAATTTAACATGCTGGACTTTATCAAAATAAAAAATCCTTACTCTTCAAAATACATTGTTAAAAAAAGGCAGGCCACAGGGAAATACACATCAAAACCACAGTGAGATCCCACCTCACACCAGTCAGAATGGCTACAATTAACAAGTCAGGAAACGACTGATGCTGGCGAGGATGCAGGCAAAGGGGAGCCTCCTGCACTGTGGGTGGGAATGCAAGCTGGTGCGGCCACTCTGGTTCCTCAAAAACCATCGAAAAAAACATCAAAAAGCTTCCATCAAAAAGCATCGAGGTTCCTCAAAAAGTTGAAAATAGAGCTACCCTGCGACCTAGCAATCGCACTACTGGGTATTTGCCCTAAAGATACAAACGTAGTGATCCGAAGGGCCACATGCATCTGAGTGTTCATAGCAACAACGTCCACAATAGCCAAACTATGGAGAGAGCCTAGATGTCCATCCACAGATGAATGCATAAAGAAGACGTGGTCTATATACACAATGGAATACTACGCAGCCATCAAAATAAATGAATCCTACCATTTGCAACGACATGGATGGAACCAGAGGGCATTATGCTGAGCGAAATAAGTCAGTCGGAGAAAGACAACTAAAACTATCCTATGATCTCCCTGATGTGAGGAAGCGGAGAGGCAAGGAGGGGGGCACGGGGGGTGGGAAAAGAATAAATGAAACAAGATGGGATCGGGAGGGAGACAAACCATAAGAGACTCTTAATCTCACAGAACAAACGGAGGGGGCTGGGGGCGGGGGCAGGGAGAGGGTGGTGGGGTGATGGGCACTGGGGAGGGTGTGTGCTACGGTGAGCGCGGTGACGCGTGTCAACCCAACCATTCACAGACCTGTACCCTTGGGGCCAACAGTACGTTATATGTTAATTTAAAAAATTAAAAAATGAAAAATAAAGTAATTTTTAAAAATAAATAAAAAGCAAGCCATAGAATGGGAGAAACTGTCTGACAAACTTACCTTAAAAAACAGAGAGAAAATCCTCTTACCAAAATAAGATGATCCAATTTTTTTTTTTTTTAAGATTTTATTTATTTATTTGTCAGAGAGAGCGAGCACAGGCAGACAGATTGGCAGGCAGAGGCAGAGGGAGAAGCAGGCTCCCTGCCGAGCAAGGAGCCCGATGCGGAACTCGATCCCAGGACGCTGGGATCATGACCTGAGCCGAAGGCAGCCGCTTAACCAACTGAGCCACCCAGGCGTCCCAAGATGATCCAATTTTTTAAATGACCAAAAGATTTGAACAAACCCTTCACAAAATGGCCAATGGCACATAAAAAGACGTTCAACATTACTAGACACTAGGGAAATACAAATTAAAACCACAATGTTAGGGTGCCTGGGTGGCTCCGTGGGTTAAGCCTCTGCCTTCGGCTCAGGTCATGGTCTCAGGGTCCTGGGATCGAGACCCGCATCGGGCTCTCTGCTCTGCGGGGAGCCTGCTTCCTCTGCCTATCTCTGCCTACTTGGGATCTCTCTCTGTCAAATAAATAAATAAAATCTTTTTTTTTTAATAAAACCTTAAAAAGTAAATAAAGTAAAACTACAAGGTAGCTGCACTACATACACATCAAAATGACTAACACCAGAAAGAGCGACAGCGACAAGGCAAAGTACTGGGGGGGACACAAACAACTCAAAGCCCCACTTCGGCAGGAGGAACGTAAAACAAGAGCCGCTTGGGAAGACGACTGCGCCATCCCTCACCAGCCAGACGCGCAGCCGTGCCCCAGCCACCGGGCGCCTGGTGTCTCCCCAGAGCCATCAGAAGGTGCGCGGCCCAGGACTCGTGGCCGGAGCTCCCGCGGCGGTGCCCGGCGGCCTCGGAGCGAGCGGGCGGAGTGCGGGCAGCGGGTGCCCCCGCGTGAGTCCGTCCCGCCATCCTGAGCGAGGGAAGATGCGGGGGCCGCGCCGGGGCCGCTCCGGGTGCAGCTCGGCGGCAGCGAACTAGGGCCTAGCGCACGCCCCGCAGCAGGGGTCATCGGGCGGCCGGGAGTGTCCTCAGTCTCAACTGTGGCGGCGTCCGCCCTGCTGCGCGTCTGTCCCGCTCACTCACCACTTGGATGCGGCACGTTGCACGCGCGAAAGCACCGCGAAGCCGGCGTGTAAAACCACCGAACGAAAACTGTCAGCTGACCCGAAAGCCTTGACAAAATGGGCAAATTCCTCGAAAGACACAATTGCTGACAAAATTGAGGCGAGAAGATGGAAACATCCAACGGCCCTACATAAAGACGTTAATTCGTAACAGCAACAAAAAGACTTGCACAAAAAAGCGTCCACGTCCGGGCGGCTTCCCTGGTGAAGGCTAACTCGGGACCAAACGGTGTCGGACGGACCGACAGACTTCTGCAAAGCGGGACCAGACACTCTCCAGCCGCCCTGAGGCCAAGACCAACGACGTCACGAGGCGACAAAACCAGAGACCAGCCCCTGTCGGGGACCCAGGAGAGGCTCGTGCAGGACCCCGGCCCGCCCGCGGCGCACCGGCAGAGCACGGGGGAGGGGACAGTCACGTAAGACGAAGACAACCAGGTCACAAAATTCCACGCCCTCATGACAGAAACTCTCAGAAAACCAGGAATATACGTGCATTCGTATCAGCCTAAGGAAGAAGATTCACAAACACCCACGGCTACCGCGACACCTAGCAGGTAAAGACTAAACGCTTTCCCCGGAGCCGGGAACGAGGCAAGGATGTCCGCAGTCGCCGCTTCTCTTTAACGTGGTCCGCGGACCCCGGCCAGGCCGTGGCCCGAACAAGTAACTGAAAGGCGCACAGATGGCAAAGGCAGGAAAACGGTCTCTCTGCGTTGGGGATGTGACTGTGCGCTCAGGAGCCTACGGAAAAGATGCTGGAAGGGAGCTGAGCAAGGTCCCGCGGATACAAGGTCACGATGCAAGTCACCTGCATTTCTAAAGCCTTCAGCAAATAATCACTTCCAATAAAACCCCAAAACATGAATTTCTTAAGGATACATTTAACGATATGTACAATTTCCGTAACAATGAAAATTACAAAATATTGCTGAGAAAAGCTACTGAGCTCGATAAACGGAAAGCGAGAACGTAGTCACGGAAAGACTCCGCTTACACCTCGATCCCCTTCAAATCCTTTGTTACAACACAGTTCCAATCCAAAGCTGACTTTTTTGGTAAAAATTCACAAGATAATCCTAACATTTATATGGCATATGGAAATGCAAAGCACAGAAGAGCCAAACTGAGCCCTGGGCGGGCCGGTCAGTTAAGCGTCTGCCTTCAGCTCAGGTCATGATCCCGGAGTCCCGGGATCGAGTCCTGCATCGGGCTTCCTGCTCAGCGGGGAGTCTCCTCTCTCTCTGACCCTCCTCCTTCTCATGCTTTCTCTCTCTCTCTCTCCAATAAGTAACTAAAATCTTAAAAAAAAAAAAAAAAAAACAATTTTAGGAAAGTCTACAGTTAGGGACGTACACAGCCTGACCGTAGGCTTGCCACAGGCTTCACAAGTCGGGCCTGTCTGCCACCAGCGGAGAAGTCCCACAGACCAGGGCGCAGACAGGAGCGTGCAGAAGTGACTCGTGCCCACACTGTCCATTTCATTGGGCAAAGATGCCAAGACAGTCCCACGAGGAAACGAGTGTTTCCAACAAATGGCACTGAGCAGCTGGATGTGGGGCGGGGGGTGGGAGCCCTTCTACCCTTACCTCCGACCGAACACAGTCTGTGAGGGACCACGGACCTACACAGAAATCCGTGTAAACAGAAAAGCTAAGGGGCGCCCGGGCGGCTCGGTCGTTGAACATCTGCCTTCAAGTCGGGTCGTGATCCTGGGGTCCTGGGATCGAGCCCCGCGTCGGGCTCCCTGCTCAGCGGGAAGCCTGCTTCTCCCTCTCCTACTCCCCCTGCTTGTGCTCCCTCTCTCGCTGGCTCCCTCTGTCATAAATAAATAAATTCTTTATAAAAATACAAGCTAAGACCATTAACTTTCAGGAGAAAACACAGTGGAGTCTGACAAGGGGCGTGCATATCTTAGGACACAAAAGTGTAAAAGAAAATATTAAACATCTCCACCAAAAGTACAAATTTGTATTCTGAAAAAGACACTGTTAAGGAAAACAAAAAAAGAGCCACACAAACGGGGAGGGAATATTTGAGATATATTCCCGACAAAGACTCGCCTCCAGCACGCACAAGGAATCCCTGCCGCTAGGGAGACAACCGACTCTTCCAGCGGACGGAAGATGCGGACGAACCCGCTGCAGAGGACGCCCGGTGAGAGGCCAGTGGGCCCGCGAGAGACGCTGAGTTCATCAGCCACCAGAGAAATGGAAGTTTCAGGAGACACCAGCGCACACCTCGCCCAAGGGCTCACACTCAGCCGTCCACACGGCCCGGAGAAGACGCCCCCCGGTGCCGCCGAGCGGAGGCATTCTGGGAGGCATTCTGGAACCTTCCTCAGAGCGGAACCGCACAGACCGCGGCGCGCAGCAGCTGGAGCGCCCCGGCCCGAGCGGACCCCGTGGCACAGTCACACCCACCGTGGCTCGGACCCGCGCCGGTGTGCGGGAGGCTCCTCCACCGGGGCCTGCAGCAGGGGGATGCGGGGGGCACCCGGGGTCGCGCCAGCCCACGGCATCAGGATTCACGCAGCTGTCCTGCCCGCCCGGAGCGGGTGCGTCCGAAGGAGCGAGAAGGACCCCCGGTGAGCACGAGCCTTCCCCAAGCTACAAGACTCGGCTCGGCGCGAGCGGGCGGCCAGGGCAAGGGCACTGGGGCCGTCTCAGCTGCGGGGCCGCAGAGCAACACACGCTGCACACGCCTGGGAGTCCCGCGGCTGGGGAAGCCTCCCCGCGCCGCACGAGGAGCGATGCCCGCAGCTCACGCGCCGCGTCTGAGTTCTCCCAGTGGCGTTTCCTAAGCACAGGCCCAAACCGGGAAAGAGGCTCGACCAACAGAGGCGATGTATTAAAAACCAGAACTCTAGGCAGCCGGGCTCACAGGACAGAGCAGGAGGCCCTGCAGCGACGCCCCCTGACGTCCCCTCTCGGGGACGGAGAGCCCGGCCACCGGCCCCGCCACCAGCCCCGCCAACCCCAGCGGCGCTCCCAGACCGCCCCAGCGGAGGACGCCCCGGGGGCAAGAAGGGCAAGAAGGCAGCCCCCACCCACAGAAAGAACGGCCTCTCGGCCTGGCAGACAAGCAGCTCGGGGAGGATCCCACTGCCGAGCCGCACGGGAGGCTCCCAGGCCAACTCGCCGTCCTCCCTGCCCGCGGAGCACAGGTCGGGGACCCGCAGCGCCGGCCTCTCCAAGGCACCGGCTAGAAGTGCGGGATCCCAGGCCCAGACCGGGGCCCCCAGGGTCAGCGAGGATCCCGAGACAGCGGGGGCTTCCTGGCTAGCTCGAGCCGGGCAGGGAGAAGCACCTCGTGCCCACACAGGAGACGGAGCCCCGAGCGCGGCAGTGCAGACCCCCGAGCTCCCGGGGAGCCCCATCCTGGTCACTGCCCGGCACACGCAGCCCTGCGGCACGCCCCGCTCACCTTGGCCCAGGCCAGCTTCTCCCGAACCGCAGGGTTGTTGGGCTCCACGTGCCGCGCGAACTTGAGGTTGTTGATGGTGTACTCATGGCCACAGTACACTCTCTGAGGAAGACACCACACTGTGAGCTCGGAGTCCCCAGGACATGCCCGCAGGCCCCTCAGAGCCAGGCTCGCGGGGCTCCGGGCTGGGACCCGTTAGCGACCGGCAAGGAGGTGCCCCTCAGCACGCACACTCCCTGCGTGCGTGTTCCACCACAATACAAACTCATTACCAGAAAAGCCTCGCTTCCAGAGGAAGCCGCCCGCTCTCGCCGGCATGGCCCGGCCACGAGGGCCCCGCCACGAGGGCCCCACGCGGGGTGCCGCCTACCGTGTCTGGAGGGAGCCGGCCCAGGATCTCCAGCAGGGCTCTGTACATCTCATCCGCTGTCCCTTCGTAGAACTTCCCACAGCCAGCCACAAACAGGGTGTCCCCTGAGAAACAGGACAGCCAGGGCCCAGTGGGGGGCCGCCCACAGGACAGAGAGACAAACCAAGAAACCCTGACCCCCAGCTCTCGGCTCCCAGCCCCCAAGCTCTCCCCTCAAGTCTCACTAACTGGCTCCTCTAGCCCCCCAAACAGCTGCTCAACCGCACTCCTTCCTTCCCTGCCCCTCTCAGTCCGAGCGCTGGGACCCCCAAAGCAGCCCTTGTTCCCACTGGCCCAGCAGCCGTCCCAGGCCCACCTCCGTCTCCTCTTGCCCTTGGCGGCCAGCACCAACCTGGAGAACGCCCTGAGCTCACCAGCCACCACCTGGGTCCTCACCACACAGGTCCCCTTCCTGCCTCAGCCCTTTGGAGGGCCGTCCCCTCCCCGACACCCACCCAGCCTCTGCTGCTTCCCTGCCCAGTCTCTTCCTTGAGGGGGGCTCCACGCCCAGCAGGGCTCGGACAGCTCTGTTCTCCGGGCCCCAGGCACAGGGAGTCCTCCTCCTCATCTCTGGCCAGACCTCTGCCCAGGGAGCCTGAGCCACAACCCAGGACCACAGGGTTGTCATGGCCCCCCCCGCCCCCCCGGTGAGGGCGCTACTGCACTGCTTCCAGGGGACAACAGAACAGCCTAGTGGGGTTGGGATTTTGAGGTCGGGCCCTCCCTCCAGGGAAGCAGCCCTCTATTCCCTATTCCAGGGCCTCGCCGGACATCCTGGTTCCCACACGTTCACTCCTTGCCTCAGGGTGGCAGAGACCAGAGCCTCAGCACCAAGGACCTACATGACCTGTCCATACCCTGTGTCCTGCCAGCCACTGTCCACGGAGGAGGGGCGCTGGGCTCAGCACGCAGCCCCACCTTCCAGGGCAGGCACGTGGCTTCTCATGTCTGTAGTCCCCAGGGACCCACTTCACTCCCAGGTCCTGACGCCCCCCCACACCCCCGCAGCGGTGATGGGTACAGGTGCAACACCAGCTGCCCATGGCCACCCGGGGCCCCTCTGCACTTGCTGTTCCCGCAGGTGGCACCGGGGGCTGGTTCCCTGGCCACACACACCAGCGGATGAGGCCGAGCGAGCCCGGGGTCCCCGGGGTCCCACGGCGCACACTCGGAGTCGGCTCAGGGCCTGCACCTGATGCTACTGCACTGGGGACACTGAAAGCGACTGGTCTTTCAGACGAGCTTTGGTGTGGGGTGCCGTCGGGGTCACGAGGGAGCAGAGGCACCCCCCTGCCTGCACAGGAAGCCCGCGGCCGCAGCGGCTGGTCACCGAGCCCCTTGCGTGCCCGCCCCACTGTGGAGCCGCTCCAGGAGCCCCGTGGCACTTCCCGGCCGGTTCCTGCTGCAGTGACTTCGCGATGAAAATGTAACCCCTGCAAGACTCAGAGCTTAGCCCTTGGTGCTGGCTGAGAACTGTCAGGAGGCAGAGGGGCCTCCGGGCCTGGGCAGACAGTGCTCCCGTCAGTAGGAGGCTTCCCGGCTCTACCTGACGGCTGCGGGCACCCCCCACCCCACCCCCAGGCCCCGCAGGAGCCTGGCTGCGGACCCTGACCCTGACCCAGCAGAGCGCGGAGGGTCTCCGGAGACCTCCCTGGCCCGGCGCGAGCCCGCACACTCACCTGTGAACACCGCAGGCGGCTCGGAGCTGCTGGGCTTGCTCACAAAGTAGCAGATGTGTCCAGACGTGTGGCACGGCGTGGACAGGCACTTGATGTGGAGAGACCCCACCTGGAGCAGAGCTGCCGCTGGCACTCGCTCCCTGCACGCGGCGGGCTGCCCAGGGCCCGCAGCCAGTGGACCCCCGCCCAAGCGGCCAACAGGGGCCCGGGAAGCTCGGGCCCCCACGCCGCGAGCAGCAGCGCATCCTGCTGGTGACCCCGGGTCAGAGCGCACCCTGGCACCCGCGCGGGCCAGAGCACCGAGTTGTACTCCCTCCTCAAAGTCAAGCCAAGTCTGAACCAGCTGTCCTGCTTCTTAGAAAAGACGGTATTTCTCGGTTTTCCTTCCTGACTCCCACGGCCCCCTAACTCTTACTTCTAAAACGCTCAGGCCCACCAAGACTGAATCCAAGACGGACATCAGTGCAACCTTCCCACGGGTCAGCGGACGCGAACGGCCCCAGGCTGCATGTGCGCTCTGCACATGCGCACTGCCCCACCCGCCGAGCTCCTGGGGACATCCTCTCGCTGGACCTCACATCACAGCGTCCAGTTGCCCCAACGGTCTCAAAACCGGGCCTGGCGGAGGGCACCGTCGGGCCATCCTCCACCCCCCATGTCCCCGAGTCAGGGAGGGAATGTGGGCAGAGGGTGTCACTGTCCCCACCACACTGTGCCCTCTGTCGGTGCGCTGCTCACCTGCAGTGTGGACAGGTGCGTGACCTTGTGAGTCAGAGCCCCGATCCGGTCATCACCCCCGCACACCTTCAACCCAGGCTCCAGCTTGACCAGCTTCTCGTTCCCACCGGCGTGATCCCTGGAATTGGGAAAAGGAGACCTGGGCTCCTGCTGATGGGATGGACCTGCTTGCTCTTAAACCCGGCCCACGAGGCTCCTCTCCTGGTTACATCTCGGTAGAAACGCATCTCCCAACACAGGAAACGCTTCTCATTTGGCTGCACTGACGAGGACATTCTTAGATGTGCCATTCCGGAGTGAGGCATTTCTGCGCCCCTGCCCTGTAGCCACAGAAGCTTCTAAAGCAAACACATGGAAGCCCAAACGCCCAGATGATGCCTATGCCCGGCTCCCAGGCTCCGTGCACACCAGTCACCTGAGGGTCTGTAAGAAGCACCACATCCTGACTCCCTGCCCTGTGTGGTGACGCAGCTGGCCCTGGATGGCCTGCAGAGCAGGAGTTCTAACATGACACTCCCAGGTGACCCAGTTTGGGACCCATTGGCCTGAGCAGGTGGAAGCCGTCTTCTAAAATGGCAATGCGGGGACACCTGGGTGGTTCTGTCGGTTAAGCACCCGACTCTTGATTTCAGCTCAGGTCACAACCTCATGCTGGTGAGATTGGTGGAACCTGCTTAAGACTGTCCCTCTCCCTCTGCCCTCCATCTCTCCCTCCCTGAAAATAAATCAACAATAATAAGGGGCGCTTGGGTGGCTCAGTGGGTTAAAGCCCCTGTCTTCGGCTCAGGTCATGATCTCAGGATCCTGGGATGGAGCCCCGCGTCGGGCTTTCTGCTCAGTGGGGAGCCTGCTTTCCCCTTTCTCTCTCTGCCTGCCTCTCTGCCTACTTGTGATCTCTCTCTCTCTCTCTCTGTCAAATAAATAAATTAAATCTTAAATAATAATAAAATAAAATGGGGGCGCTTGGGTGGCTCAGTTGTTAGGTGTGTGTCTTCGGCTCAGGTCATGATCGCAGGGTCCCGGGATCAAGCCCCACATCGGGCTCCCTGCTCAGCGGAGAGCCTGCTTCCCCTTCTCCTGCTCCCCCAGCTGTGTTCCCTCTCTCACATTCTCTCTGTCAAATAAATAAAATAAAATCTTAAAGAAAAAACAATGTGTGGAAATCTGTTGCATTTCTATGTGCTAATGAAGCAGCATTTAGAGAACCCATTTACAATTGCACCAAAAATATACAATACCCAGAACTACACCTAACCAAAGAGGTGAGAGACCTGTACTCTGGAAACCGTGCAACACTGTGAACGAAATTAAAGGCATCCCACCCCGTGCTCGTGGGCTGGAAGAACGTTGTTAAAATGTCTATACTCTCCAAAGCCATCTACCGTCCAATGCAACACCCACCAATACTGCCCCCTTTTCACAGAGCCACAACAAAGAACCCTAAAATTTCTAGGGAACCACAAAGGCCCCAAAAAGCCCCAGCGATCCTGAAAACCAGAAGCAAAGCCGGCGGCACCATGATTCTGGACTTGAAGCTCTACTACAGAGCTGTCATCGTCAAGACAGTGTGGCAGTGGCACAAAAACAGACCCACACATCCGTGGAACAGAACAGAGAGCCCAGAAATGACCCATCCAAAAACACCCAACGGGAAAAAGACAGTCTCTTCGACCAATGATGTTGGGAAAACAGGACAGCCACATGCAGAAAAATGAAACTGCACCACTTTCTGATGCCACACACAAAAACAGATCCAGAATGATGAAAGAGCCAAATGTGAGACTTGGAACCCTAAAAATCCTAGAGGAGAACACAGGCAGTGACGTCTCTAACAGCCACAGCAACTTCCTGCTACACACATCTCCAGACGAAGGGGACAAAAAGCAAAAATAAACTCCTGGGATGTCATCAAAATAAAAAATTTCTGCACAGCCAAAGAAACAATCAACAAAACTAGGAGGCAGCCTACAGAAGGAGAGAAGCTATTTGCGATGACATTTCTGATAAAGTGTTAGTGGCCAAAACTTACAGAAAGCTCATGTAACTCAACACACACACATAATCCAAATAAAAAAGTGGTCAGAGGACATGAGTAGACAGTTTCCCCAAGAAGACATCCAGACGGCCGGCAGGCACCTGAGGACGCGCTCCTCGTCACTCCTCACCGGGGGTCGCAACCCCCAACTGCAAGGACAGGTCCCCTCTCACAGCCGTGAGCCCGGCTACAACCAGCCACGGAGAAACGAGCGTCGATGAGGACGCGGAGAAAGCGGAGCCCTGGCGCCCGCCGCCGGGGACGCAAGTGCAGCCCCCGCGCCAGAGGTGTGGAGGCGCCTCGGAAAACTAAACACGGGGCCGCCATGTCGCACACCTGCAGCCAGTGTAACACCAGGTATTAACTGGAATTAAGATAAAAGCTTTTTAAAAACTAAAACCTACAAATAAAAACACTTATAACTTCAAACACGTGAACACACCCACACATACACAGCTCGGCCGCCCGAGGGGGCCAGGCCAGCCTCTATCGCACCTGTGGGGCCGGACCTGCACCGCCAAAGCCCAGCCAGGGCCCTGCCCCAGATCAGCCTTCCCAGGACAAGGCGAGGGCTCCTGCTCCTCACCACAGCCTCGTCCACGCCGCCCTTCGAGAGCCCAGACCCCGTGGGGCCCACAGATAAGAGGGGCGGGCTCTGCCAGGCCCACCGCAGAGCTACACCCGGGCGCTCTGAGGACAGGCGCCAACGCCGCCGCCCCACTCTCGGCGCCCCACCCTGCTTGGGGCTCGGTCTGGGGCGGAATCTGGGGTTTTGTATTCTAACATAAATAGAGGAAAAATCCCAGGGCATCACAACTTAAGAAAAGGGACCTGGCGGGTGGCTGCTCAGGGAGGGTGACGCTCAGTGGGAGGCAGACCTGGCTTCTTCCCAGAAAGCAAGCCCAGCGCCACCGCCAAGGGCAAGGCTGCGGCCCCGCCCCTCCGCATTCAGGAGTTAACAGCTGACGCCCTGGGAGGTACACCCCAAAGACTCTGGTGCCAGCTGGGCCACCACAGAACAAACCCGCCAGCCCAGGCCCTTGCAGGCTGAAGCCCTGGGAGCCGGGGCTGCCCTCGGGCACTCACATGCAAAAGACAATTTAGAGCCAATACTGTTTTTTAGCTGTAAAGAGCCTCTGAGTTTCAGCTCTGGTCCTAAAACGCAAACACGGGTGCTTCTTCAACCCTTACCTTCAATTTCAAAACCACAACCTCTCCAAATAGAGCGGCTTGATTTTTAAAAACACCAAAGTCTAGAATAGTTTATTCCCTGACATCAAAGCCCGTCTCCCATCACACGAGCCCAGAGCCTTCACATATGCTGCTGGAGGTCCATCCCACACAGCCCCGAGTTAGCAGTGCCCAGGGCCAAGCCCACGGGACAGCAGCACGGGGCCACCACCCACACGTCTTCTCAGAACCCCGCTGGGGCCGACCCTCAGCAGCACAGAGAACGCAGCTGGGCAGGGACGAGGGCTTCCAGCACCCCAACCCCGCAGGTCTCCACCTGTAGGAGGGCCCAGAGAGCCCGAAGTGCCTGACCCCCACAGACGCCGGCCCGGGGTGCACACGGGGGTGCACACAGCCCGGAGAAGACAGGCCCAAGCGGCCGGCTGGCGAGGGCTTACCAGTGGTGGTGGGTGGTGAGCACCGTGGTCAGCTTCACACCGTACCTCTTCACCGTCTCTACAACCTGCAACCAAACATGAGGCACGACGGGGACCATGGACACACTCCTGGCGCTGGGTGGCCGAGCCGCAGGGGGCCCAGCAGGACCCAGGCCTGCCAGGGAGGGGCCACACCCTGCCCTGACCCTGCCGACTTGCCCCCGCTCCCGGTCCCTCCTGACCCAGCTGGCAGCTCAGGGCCAGCCATGACCTCTCCAAGTCCCTCTGGCCGAGGTAACTGCCTCTGGGGCTTCCTGGCACCCAGGGCCCTTCCAGACAGAAGCCCATTGCTCTCAACTGCCGGCGGCCTCCAGCCCTCGCCAGCCTTCTGCCCGACAGAAGAGTGGCTGGACACCAGTTGTTCTTTAGCTTCGACCAAGCCACAAGGAGCCTGCAGCTACCAGCCCTGGCAGGGGATGGGCTGGTGCTGGGGCCCTGCCTCCCACCTTCTGGGGCTGCACTGGGTCCACGACGGCGGCCTCCCTGGTCTCGTCGTCGATGATCAGGTACATGTAGTTGTCGGTGAGTGCGGGCAGTAACTCAACCTTCATGGTGCCCTGCTCCACGGTCAAGCTCTTCCTTAAGTCCGTGGGATGGAGAAGGGCTCCCAGCAGGGCTGGGCCTGAAGACAAAGCTTCGGTCAGTGTCCATGGGAGGCCGCCCCAGGCTGAGGCTCAGAGACAAGCCCTCAGCTGGGAGGCCCGGGAGACCCCACATGCTGGGGACCCAACATCCCGGGGAAGGGACTCGGCCAGCGGCAAAGTGTGAGGCTCGCCGCAACAGGTTTTCTGAGTTCCTTTGGGAAAGAAGAAAATATCCTAATTTTACCACATCTGTAAGAAAAACACAGAAAATTCTTCACATGCATATTCACGGAAATCCCTTCTCACACTATGCCCCTGATTTTCTTTTTCACAAGCTCTCAGGGGATGGGGTGCCGGTTTGTGCCTGTGATCCAAACCACAGTCAGAAGTGACCAGTCCTGGGCTGTTCACACCCGACTCAGAAAGACCACAAAGAGAGGAACCCGGAGGGCGAGCGCCTCTGACCCTTCCTAAGTCTCCAGCCAGAGAAGAAAACAATATTCTCTTTCATAGGCAGGAACTCGAAATTTGGACCACGTACAAGACGACCAGGGCCGGACACAAGGGCGAGGTGGCCACCTGCTCCAGACTCACGCGCACAGGACACAGAATCGCCATCCAGTTGAGTCAAAGGACCCGGCGGGGTGTGTCAAGAGTGAGCACGGGCGGAAAGCATCCCCCACTGAGAAGTCAGGGGCCAAGCCATTTCCAACAACGAAACTCCTCTTCGATCTAAAAACTCACGGAGGCCCGACAATACTTTTCTTGATGTGAAAGAGATAGACACCACAAACGGTGACAGAGACAGCCATGAAACTCTGGGGGAGGTGCCAGAATGGGGGCTCTTCCAAAAGGTATCCAGAAAGCAGGCAGGACCCACTGACTGACCACATCTCCAGCGGCCACCGAGGGCTGAATTCGACCTTATCTGCCACGGCCAAGGAAGCTGTCTGAACTGCAGCTTTCAAGAGTATGCCGAGATGTCCGACTCCCTTTTCCCTGGACAACCAGTTGGGTATTTTCCAGGCCCTTCTCCTCCCTCGTACATGGCAAAACAAACATTTCTGTATGACCAGGTTTCCGTGACAGTCCACCTTCCCTAGGCCCCGGCGCTACCCGAGCCCAGGAAGGACTACAGAGCGCAGTGCACCCACTGGGGGTGGGGCGGGAGGAAAGTGGGTCAGAAACTGGCCTCTCCGTGGAGTCTGGGGGAGGAACGCCGCCCCGGTGAAGGGAATGTAACTGCAGCCTGTGCTCAGGCTCCTCCAGGTGCTCTCAAGGTTCCCCCTGAGAACCCGGGGAACTAGAGTTCTGCAGGCACCACTGTAAGCCCTCTTCCTTTTCCAAACACTGCATGCCTGAGAAATGCTTCCAGTGCACTGCTTTGCACTGTGACCTTTCGTAGGCGCAGAGGGCACGGAGCGGCAGCCTACGAGACCTGAGACCCGTTTTGCTTGGCTTCTCTTGAACCGGATCCGTCCTTCTGCACGGTATCCCGAGGCTGGGACCGGGCTCCCTTCTGAACCAGGCGGCCACAACCTTGCCAATTCCCTATAGTCCTACTCACGATCTCTGCCTGACTCTGGAAGCAAAAAGGCTTAGCCCTGACACTCTGAGAAGTGCCCCCAAATGGAAAAAAGGACAGTTTTTCCTTAGGGATGGCAACACCTACCAGCTCCAGAACACCGAGTGCTCTCAGTGAGATCTAAAACGGCCAAGGACGGCTTTGCCTCCCGCGCGACTGCTACGCGGTCATGTCTCCAACCGCTAACCATCTCCCAAAGACTCGGGTTACCCTACTGCCCCTATTGCCACATTAGCCAGATAAGATTCCAAGAAATAAAGAAAAAGAGATTTCAAAATCAAGGTCAAAATATTCCCACAAAGCAGTGGGACAGGAATCTGGCAGCAGCAAGCACGGGCCCTGGAAGCCTGCCGGCCCCACGCCTCTCCCGAGGGAGGGCCAGGGCCCCACGGCCCCCAGACCCGTCCTGCTGCAACCCGGGTACTGCCCAGGCCTCCCGGCCTTCGCACTTGTCAGCCGACGCTCGCAGCTCGCGGGAAGACATGGGCAGGCAGGCCCCGGGGCGCGCACACGCGGGGTCCCGGGAGGGCCGCGGCGCCGCACGTCTCCTTACCGGGCGCAAGTCCGCCGGCAACCCCCGGCCGACCAGTGACCCCACCGTCTTCAGCCCCGCCAAGTCTGACTCAAGTGCCGCGGGGCCTTTCCTCGACCCCAACCCGCGCGCCCGGACGCCGGCGAGGGTTACAAGCCTGTGTCGACAGAAAACAGCGTCAGCCCGGGCGGCCCGGACGCTCCCGGCCGCCCCCCGCGCCGCCGGACCCTTCGCGGGGGCGCGGTCCAACCGCCGCCGCCGGGTCTCGGCCACGGCGGGCCCCTCCGCAGGCCGGGCCCCGCGCCCCCGGCGCTGTCAGGCGCGCCCGTCAGCGCCGCGGCCGGAGCCGGCCCACCTACCCAGGCCGCGGCGGGCGCAGGCGGCTCCCAGCGCGGCGAGGCTCCGGCGGCCGAGCAGCCCGCGGCCCA
>RCUC01131531.1:0-13816 GCA_003697995.1 Taxidea taxus jeffersonii
ATATCACCATACATACATACACATAACACTGTACATCATATATATATGTACACATATATATGTATATCCTAGGTCCCCGGGATCATGACCTGAGCTGAAGGCAGAAGCTTTATCCCCCTGAGCCACTCAGGCACCCCAACTTATATGGTTTTTTAAGAAAGTAAAGCATCTCATCTTTCTATACCAAATTTCTTTTCCTTTATAGGTGCTCTAGAAGGATTTGAATTTTATAGGGCAACCAGTTATAAAGACCATGCCATTATCATCATAACAGGAATAATAGTTTTCAGATAATGTAAAGGGTAGATTAAGAAAGCCTTGTAATAAACCATATTTGAAGAAATGATGTCAACATTCTTATTCTATCAAGTTTGTTACAGAGACATAATTACTATGAATAACAATGATTTGGCTTTCTTCTCTTTAAGTTTCCATGAAAACAACTTAGCAGAGCTTAATGGATAGCTCAACATTCTGCTCAGTCACTCTACTCCACACTATAGGTATCCAATGGGCTGAATACATCCCCTGTCCCAGGTAGCTTATGATCGAATTGGCAAGGCAAATATACAAGAAAAAAATGAATAACAGAAAATTTTAAACAAAAGTTCAAAACAACAGAAATTAGCAGAGGGAGTCCATCATTAATTTAAAAACAAAGAGAAACACAATTGGTTATACAGTTTAGAAGAAATTTTCTGATGGTCAAAGTTTATTGTGTAATTGAATTCCTGAGTTTCTTGACCATAAAGCAGCTTTTAATTAAGAGACATCCCTTAAAAAAAAAAAAAAAAACCTGTTTATAAAAAAGGGAAAAAGCATTCATATGCCAAAATAAAGTAAAATGGAGAATAAATGGAAAAGAAACATAGCATATATTAATAAAACAGTCCTATAATTAGTCACAATTAGTCAAAGAAATTTTAAAAATCTATTAAGATAAGACTGTTTGGTTAAAAAATGCCTATCTTTAAGGAGCTTATATTCTCCTGTGAGAATAGGGATAACAAATATATAAATGAAATTATTTTAGTTACTTATAAGGACTATGAAGACAATAATGAAATGGATAGAAAATAAGTTTGGCAGTGGGAGAAGAGGAGAAGACATTTTAGCTAAAGGTGGTCAAGGAAGGTCTATATGACAAGGCATTTGGACCAAGATTTCAAAGATCAAAAATGTGGCAGCCATGCAAATATATGGAGAAAGCTTTCCAAGAAAAAGGGAATAAAAACAGCAAATGCAAATGCTTCTAAGCATATTAACATAGGAGATACAGAAATAGGGAAATAGTGTTGGTTAGCTTTAGTAATCTCTTTCTACTAAAATATTTTCTTTTCCTTGTTCACCATAAACTCAAGTATTCTTTAACAGACATAGCTTTTTTTTTAAATCATGAAAGTATCTTTAAAAATACTTTATCAATAATTGTATATTTTTACTAATCACATTTTGAAATGCCTAAAAAAGACTACTGCTATAATTACTTAGATGTGCCTTTGGAAAATAGCCCTTTTATGAACTAACTGGTAAGACTATATGTTTCTGGAATAAAACATTGGTCACCTAAAAGTGTTTGTTTTCTAGGGTCTAAGAAATAAAAAGAAAATGAGAGTTAAAATTTTAAATAAACTTAAAAGAAAAAAATTGATCTAGACCACAGTATTGTCGCAAAAGGGCATTAAAACAGTTATTATACTGATGTAAATATTGGGTATTCATCCTTTCCGATGGCTGAAAACAATGACTTATGTAACACTACATCAAAAACTAATGATGTACTGTATGGTAACTAACTTAACATAATTAAAAAAAAAAAAAGACAAGGACCCCATTGCCCTTAAATCTGAAAACAACAACAAGAAAACAATTATTATAAATGTATTCCATATGTTCAAGGAGAGATATAAACAAAGGCCCAAATCAAACTTCTAGAAATGAAATTTATAACATCTAAGGTGAAAAACATACTGGATGGGATTAGAAACAGATTAAACACTGAAAAAGAAAAATTTAGTGAACTTGAAGACAAAAGAACTTTCCAACATGAAACACAGATAAAGAATATTTTAAAAAGAATCATCAGTGAGCTATGGAATAACTTCAAGCTAACTTATATTTTTGTAGTTGACTCCTTTGAGGTAGTGAGCTAGGCCAATAACAGGGATTACCTTGTTTGTTTTCTGTCACTCTAGGATTACTGTTCCTTGTTGCCTGATGTCCACTATCTTTACAAACACTGTTCCCTAATTTGGTCTTTTTTGTTTTGGTTATTTCAGATGGGAGGGTAAATCTGGTTCTTCTTTTGCCATCTTAATCAGAAATAAAAATAATAATAATAATAATAATAAAATACTCCATTGACCTCTTATAAGTGGGAAAGTGATAGGTAAAAGCCCCCATAGACACAGAGTTTGATTGGGGCCTCTTTACCAATAATACTGCACATGAAACAATTACACCTCTCATACTGGAGAAGAACAAACACAAATTTGCATCATGTCCAAGTAGAAAGCAGAGACATTAAGGAAATGTTAGAAAATATTTGAGGCACCAAAAAATAAGAGAAAGGAAACCAGGGTAGAAATAACTGATGAGGTCTTTCCATGTTTCTCAGAAAGTTAAGATTTCCCATACAGCACAATCCCATTCTCATTAGGATAAAACTGGTCATCACCTAGCACATACTCCAGATTCTGTTTCTTCTTGGTCTTTACAAGGATTACCACCCAGCTAACATTAATTTAAAAACTCCAGTTCCAGGAGTTCCTTGCAGCCAAACACTTCAAAGATGACTCCATCTGATAGGTTTCATTATAGGAAGTAATGATTGTGGATTTGCATTACTACAAAAAATTTTGAATAATTAATGGATTGCTTATTATCGAACCCTACAAGTGTGACTCCCATTCCCAATGTCCAGAAGTACTTGATGAACACTCTGCCTGCAAACTCTGGCTTAAAAAAGACTCATACTTACAAAAGACTAATATTTCCCACCAGGGTAAGTTTCTTTCACTGAACTTAAATCTCTAGATTAGTTCTTTCCCCTGAGAAAGGCTTTTCTTACTTTCTCCTGGCACAGAAGGAAACAGCCACATGCGTGGTGGCTGGAATTAACCCTGTTGACTCTGACCCTTCTTGCTTGCTAATATGGAGAGCTAACAGTAAGAAGCCAAATCTCCCACTGGTAGTGTGCAATGATCTGAAGTTTTAAGACAGTAAAGTCTTATATGGAAAGAAAACAGAATAATGGGAGCAAAAAAGTTTTCAAATCCCAGCTTTGCTTTTACCAGCTCCCTGAGGCCTTGAGAAAGTCGCTTACTTTCCTGAATTTCCGATTCCCTATCAAGTCACTCTCAGCTTTCTCACCTACACATTTGTGATGCTTTTATCTGCCTTCTAGGTTATTTGGAGGGTTATATAAGATGTATGAGGAACTTGGTGTTTAACCACATTCAGGAAGTGAAAATGGTCATCTTTTCCATCATTGTCATCATGATAAGTATCAGCACCATTAACACCACCATCATTAATCTTATATGTTAAGTCATACAGAATAGTCTTCCAACAGAAAAGCAGAAAAAATAATCATGTGATAATAGTAGCCATTTGGAAAGAGCACTAAATTCATATTTAGGAAAATAATTTCAATATCAGCTTTAAAATTTAATTAATTAGCTAATTAATTAATTTTGGTTTTTAAATTTAGGTCAAATGTTAGAAAAATTATAGTGTTGTAGAAACATTTGCATATTTTTAAAAATAGTAAAACTGGTTTACTTGGAAACATTTAATCCTCAAGTGGGTTTACCTGTCAAAATTATAGCTTTCTTTTTCTGCAGAAATGGACAAGCTGATCCTAAAAATTATATAGAAGTACAAGTCACTCAATATAGCCAAAATCAAAAGAAGTGCAACGTTGGAGGACTTACTTCCTGATTTCAAAAACTATTATAAAAGTATAGTAACCAAGACCATGTAGTATTGGAATAAAGATCAATGGAATAGAATTGAGAGTTCAGAAATAAAATCCTATATCCATGATCAATAGATTTTCAAGAAGAATGTCAGAACTGTTCGATGGGAAAAGAATAGTCTTTCAACAAATGGTGGTGGGGGTAACTGCTAATCACATACAAAAGAGTAAACACGGATGCCTACTTATACTATATTAAAAAAGAGAAACCTCAATTGAATCAAAGTCCTAACATAAGAGCTAAAACCACAAAACTCTTAATAAAACATAGGATTAAATCTTTACAAGTTAGGCAATCTTTCAGTTTAAATGAAAGTTTGCTAGACATTACCAAAGCATGTGCAATCTAAAAAACATAGATAATCCAGATTCATTTTAAAATTTTAAAAAATGAGGGGCCACTGTGTGGCCCAGTCAGTTAAGCATCTGACCCTTGATTACAGCTAAAGTCATGATCTCAGGGTTGTGAGATTGAGCCCTGCATCAGGGTCTGTGCTGGCTTTGGAACCTGCTTAAGATTCTCTCTCTTCCTTTCTCTCTGCCCCTACCCCTAACTCCTCTCTCACTCCCTCTCTAAAAAAAATAATAATAATAATGATAAAATAAAATAATTAATTTAAAAACTTAAAATCTTTTAAAAATTTTTAAAAACTTATCTGTCGGGGTGCCTGGGTGGCTCAGTGGGTTAAGGCTTCTTCTGCCTTTGGCTCGGGTTATGATCCCAGGACCCTGGGATCGAGCTCCACATCAGGCTCTCTGCTCTGAGGAGAGCCTGATTCCTCCTCTCTGCCTGCCTCTCTGCCTACTTGTGATCTCTGTCAGGTACATAAATAAAATCTTAAAAAAAAAAATCTGTCTGTCAAAAGTCATTATAAGAAAACAAAACAAAACAAACACAACTCAGCAATGGAAGAAAATATTTGCAAATCATATACCTAATAAGGTTCTAATTTCCAGAATCTACAAAGAACTCCTACAACTAAATGATAAAAAAGACAAATAACCCAATTCAAAAATGGCCAAAGGATTTAAACAGATATTTCCACAAAGATAAATAAATGGCAAATAAGCACATGAAAAGATGTTCAGCATCATTATCATTCATCATCAAGGAAGTGCAGTTCAAAACCACAATGATATATCATGTTATACACATTAGAATGGTTATAATTCAAAAAATGGAAAATAATGAGTGTTGGCAGATTTGAAGAATTTGAACCTTCAAATATTGCTGGTGGGAATGTAAAAGGGTGCAGCCAATGTGGAAACCAGTTGTAAGTTCCTCAAAAATTTAAACATAGAGTTATTATAAGATCTAGCAATTCCACTCCTAGGTATGTACCCAGGAGAAATGAAAACATGTGTCCACACAAAAACTTGTATATAGGGTCACCTGGGTAGCTCAGTCAGTTAAGCATCCAAGTCTTTATTTCAGCTCAGGTCACCCTCTCAGAGTTGTGAGATGGAGCTCACCACTGGGTATGGAGCCTGCTTAGGACACTCTCTCTCTCTCTTTCCCTTGGCCACACCCCCCTTGTGCTACCTCTATCTAAAAACAAAAGAGAGAACAAAATAAAATGGATGATTAAAAATAAATAAAAATAAAAACAAAAGAGAGAGAAAGAGACTTGTATACAAATGTTCATAATTTTTTTTACAAATGTTCATTATTTAAGCTGCATTATTAATAATAGCAAGAGGCAGAAATAATTCAAATGTCCATCAACTGATTTTTTTAAAAATGTGGTATATCCACACAATGGAATATTACTTAGCCACAAAAAAACTAAAGTACTAATACATGCTAAAACATGGATGAACCTCAAAACATTGTTACACGAATGAAAGCAAACACAGAATGTCACATATTATATGATTCCATTTATATGAAATGTCCAGAAAAGGTAAATTCACAGAGATAGAAAGTAGATTAGTAGTTGCCAGGAGGAGGGAGTAGGGATATTGGAAAGTAATAATTCATACAAGGTTTCACTTTGGGGTGATGGCAATGTTTAGGAATTAAGTAGTAGTGATGGTAACCTCATGAATTTACTCAAAACCAATTAACTGTACACCTTAAGATAGCAAATTTTATGGCATGTGAATTATATTTCATTTTCTTAATATGTCACTTTAAAACCACAAACAAACGACTATACATGTATAGTAGTCCTTCCTTATCCATGGGGGATACATATATATTTCAAGATCCCCACTGGATGCCTGAAACAACTGGCAGTATCAAAGCTTTTATATACTATGTTTTCCCTATGTGTGTGCGCATGTGTGTATACATAGACCTATGATAAAGTTTGATTTATAAATTAGGCATAGTAAGAGATTAACAATAATAATAAAATAGAACAATTGTAACAATATATCATAACTCTTGTTAACTGTGAATGTGGTCTCTTTCACTCTCTCAAAATATCTTGAAAAGATATCTTATTGTACTATATTTACCATTCCTGTGATGATATGAGATGATATATTGCCTATATAATGCGATGAAGTTAGACGAATGAAAGAAGCATTGCAACTTAGCTTTAGGCTACTACTGACCTTCTGATGATTCATCAGGAGCATCACCTGCTTCCCAACCACAGTTGATCTTAGATAACTGAAACCACGGAAAGCAAAACCACAGGCAAGGAGTTGGGGGCAGGAGGAGGCTATTGTATTTACATTATGGACTACAGAGGTTCCTAAATCTCCCATTCTTAAAGAATTTAAAGTAATAAAGTCCAGTAGGGAAAATTTCATATAAAGAAGTTCAATATTAAACAGGCAAGAAAATACAATGGGAAACAAATCAGACAGACTCAAATCATTCCAAATCAACTAACAAGATGCCTGCTCTGACAGTGGCAATTGTGATTAAAACCATTTTCTATAAATACCTTTACTCTGACATTTAAATTAAAAAGGGGGAATTTAAGAAATCAACAACACCTTATAATGGTAATTTTCACCTTAGACATCATAGATGTGTTTCTAAAAATAAAAGCATTTACTATCCAGAAATATACTCACATTGAATATTTGCTAATCAACATGCAGCCTCCCTGTAACTTAGGCCAATCAGTTCTGGATAATGAGTATGAGCATTTATCTTCCTTTTCTTTTATTCCCCTATTTCTCTTTTGTATGTTTTTATTCTCTAATTCCATTTACAAGTGTCAGTAAAGAACTGATGCCTGCCCCTCCATAAAACCTTCTCTGATACAAACCACCATTTGATTTGTTTCCATGAGTGTTTCCATGAGCTTGCTGCTATAACTAGATGGTAATTTCTGGCTGCAAGAACTACATTACACTTTTAAAATTTGCCAGAGTATGTAGCACAATGCTTGATTCATACTGTGTACTCCATAATTATTAATATAATAAAAGGTAGCAATGGAGCATCACAAATCAGTGAAGATGGATTATTCAACAAATGCTATTGGGTAGCTGCCTATAACAAAATAACACTAGACCTATATCTCATATTCTACACCAGAATAAATTCCAAATGAATCAAAGAATTAATTGTAAAAATAAGAGCATAAAAGTATTGGAAAAACCTAGGAGAAGTATTTTATAATCTTGGTGTAGAAGAGGCCTATATAAATATGACACAGAGGCTATAAATAAAAAAATTGATAAATTCTACATCAAAAAAACTAATAATAATCTTTATAGAAAAAACTACAATAAGCAGTGGCAAAGGAAAATGACAAGCTTGGATAAATATTTGCAACTCATATCACAAAGCAATAAATAGTAAACACCTACTATTTGATAATGACCCAAGAGATAAATTGGCAATTTACATAGACAGTTCGTAGAAAAAGAAATATAAATAAAAAAACATGAATAAAAATTTTAAAATGGAAACTAAAACTACACTAATAAACCATTCTTTGGGAGCAGGGAGTCAAGATGGCGGAGAAGTAGCAGGCTAAGAGGACATCAGGCAGCAGGAGATCAGCTAGATAGCCTATCAAACCATTCCGAACACCTACGAATCCAACAGGAGATCTAAGAGAAGAAGAGCAACAATTCTAGAAACAGAAAATCAACCACTTTCTAAAAGTTTATCTTAATAACTTTCTTAAGAAAAAAAAATATTTTTTGAACCTTTATTATTATAGTCATATTTTATCCTTCACTGTATCTAACTTTATTCTTTGTATACACATGGGTTTTTTTTCTTCTTAAAAATTTGGGGTACAACTTCTTCTAATAGATCAAAATACACCCCAAATCTAGTACCGGGCTTGATCTAGTCTGCAGCCCAAGGAAGTTCTCTCCACTTTATTATTTTTATTTCATTTTATTTTATTTTATTCTCCCTACCAACTTACCTTATCAACACCTTTATTAGAAAAAAAATATTTTTTTTCATCCTTATAGTCATATTTCATCCATCATTGTGTTTACCCTTATATATGTTTTTCATTCTTTAAAATTTGGGGAGGTAGTTTCTTCTAAGAGACGAAAATACTCCCAACATTAAGTGGGTGACCCGGTTCTATTCACCAGTATAACACATATTTTTTTTCTTTTTTTATATTTCTTTCTTTATTTGTGTTCTCTTTTTTTTTTAATTTTTTTTCTCATTTCTGAAATTCTTTTTACCCTCTTTCTCCCCACCCCCCACAATTTGGGGTCTCTTCTGATTTGGTTAAAGCACATCTTCCTGGGGTCTTTGCCACCCTGTTAGTATTACATTTGCTCCTTCATATATTCTTATCTGGACAAAATGACAAGGCAGAAAAACTCACCACAAAAAAAAGAACAGGAGGCAGGACCGAAGGCTAGGGACCTAATCAATACAGACATTGGTAATATGTCAGATCTGGAATTCAGGATGACGATTCTCAAGGTTCTAGCCGGGCTCAAAAAAGGCATGGAAGATATTAGAGAAACCCTGTCCAGAGAAATAAAAGCCCTTTCTGGAGAAATAAAAGAACTAAAATCTAATCAAGTTGAAATTAAAAAAGCTATTAATGAGGTGCTATCAAAAATGGAGGCTCTTACTGTTAGGATAAATGAGGCAGAAGGAAGAATTAGTGATATAGAAGACCAAATGACAGAGAATAAAGAAGCTGAGCAAAAGAGAGACAAACAACTACTGGACCACGAGGGGAGAATTCAAGAGATAAGTGATACCATAAGACGAAACAACATTAGAATAATTGGGATTCCAGAAGAAGACGAAAGACAAAGAGGAGCAGAAGGTATACTGGAGAGAATTATTATAGAGAATTTCCCTAATATAGCAAAGGGAACAAGCATCAAAATCCAGGAGGTGCAGAGAATCCCTCTCAAAATCAATAGGAATAAGTCCACACCCCATCATCTAATAGTAAAATTTACAAGACTTAGCGACAAAGAGAAAATCCTGAAAGCAGCACGGGACAAGAAGTCTGTAACATACAATGGTAAAAATATTAGATTGGCAGCAGACTTATCCACAGAGACCTGGCAGGCCAGAAAGAACTGGCATGATATATTCAGAGCACTAAACGAGAAAAACATGCAGCCAAGAATACTTTATCCAGCTAGGCAACCATTGAAAATAGAAGGAGAGATAAAAAGCTTCCAGGACAAACAAAAACTGAAAGAATTTGTAAACACCAAACCAGCTCTACAGGAAATATTGAAAGGGGTCCTCTAAGTAAAGAGAGACCCTAAAAGTATTATCAGAAAGGAACAGAGACAATATACAGTAACAATCACCTTACAGGCAATACAATGGCACTAAATTCATATCTCTCAATAGTTACCCTGAACGTAAATGGGCTAAATGCCCCAACCAAAAGACACAGGGTTTCAGAATGGATAAAAAAACAAAACCCATCAATATGCTGCCTACAAGAAACTCATTTTAGATCCGAAGACACTTCCAGATTGAAAGTGAGGGGGTGGAAAACAATTTACCATGCTAATGGACATCAGAAGAAAGCTGGGGTGGCAATCCTTATATCAGATCAATTAGATTTTAAGCCAAATACAATAATAAGAGATGAGGAAGGACACTATAACATACTCAAAGGGTCTGTCCAACAAGAAGATCTAACAATTTTAAATATCTATGCCCCTAACACGGGAGCAGCCAACTATATAAACCAATTAATAACAAAATCAAAGAAACACATTGACAAGAATACAATAATAGTACGGGACTTTAACACTCCCCTCACTGAAATGGACAGATCATCCAAGCAAAAGATCAACAAGGAAATAAAGGTCTTAAATGACACACTGGACCAGATGGACATCACAGATATATTCAGAACATTCCATCCCAAAGCAACAGAATACACATTCTTCTCTAGTGCCCATGGAACATTCTCCAGAATAGATCACATCCTGGGTCATAAATCAGGTCTCAACAGGTATCTTTTGATTGGGATTGATCAAAGATTGGGATCATTCCCTGCATATTTTCAGACCACAATGCTCTGAAGCTAGAACTCAATCACAAGATGAAATTTGGAAAGAGCACAAATACATGGAGACTCAACAGCATCCTTCTAAAGAATGAATGGGTCAACCAGGAAATTAAAGAAGAATTGAAAAAAACCATGGAAACAAATGATAATGAGAACACATATGGTCCAAAATCTGTGGGACACAGCAAAGGCAGTCCTGAGAGGAAAATATATAGCGATACAAGCCTTTCTCAAGAAACAGGAAAGGTCTCAAATACACAACCTAACCCTACACCGGAAGGAGTTTGAGAAAGAACAACAAAGAAAGCCTAAACCCAGCAGGAGAAGAGAAATAATAAAGATCAAAGCAGAAATCAATGAAATAGAAACCAAAAAAACAATAGAACAAATCAATGAAACTAGGAGCTGGTTCTTTGAAAGAATTAATAAGATTGATAAACCCCTGGCCAGACTTATCCAAAAGAAAAGAGAAAGGACCCAAATAAATAAAATCATGAATGAAAGAGGAGAGATCACAACCAACACCAAAGAAATACAAACAGTCATAAGAACATATTATGAACAACTCTATGCCAACAAATTCGACAATCTGGAAGAAATGGACGCTTTCCTAGAGACATATAAACTGCCAAAACTGAACCAGGAAGAAATAGAAAACCTGAGTAGGCCCATAACCAGTAAGGAGATTGAAACAGTCATCAAAAATCTCCCAACAAACAAAAGCCCAGGGCCAGATGGCTTCCCAGGGGAATTCTACCAAACATTTAAAGAAGAATTAATTCCTATTCTCCTGAAACTGTTCCAAGAAATAGAAATGGAAGGAAAACTTCCAAGCTCATTTTATGAGGCCAGCATTACCTTGATCCCCAAACCAGACAAGAATCCCATCAAAAAAGAGAATTACAGACCAATATCCTTGATGAACACAGATGCAAAAATTCTCTCCAAAATACTAGCCAATAATCCAACAGTACATTAAAAGGATTATTCACCATGACCAAGTGGGATTTATTCCAGGGCAGCAGGGTTGGTTCAACATCCGCAAATCAATCAATGTGATATAATACATTAACAAAAGAAAGAACAAGAACCATATGATACTCTCAATAGATGCTGAAAAAGCATTTGACAAAGTGCAATATCCCTTCCTAATCAAAACTCTTCAAAGTGTAGGGATAGAAGGCACATACCTCAATATTATAAAAGCCATCTATGAAAATCCCACTACAAGTATCATTCTCAATGGAGAAAAACTGAGAGCTTTTCCGCTAAGGTCAGGAACACGGCAGGGATGTCCACTATCACCACTGCTATTCAACATAGTACTAGAAGTCCTAGCCTCAGCAATCAGACAACAAAAAGAAATTAAAGGCATCCAAATCGGCAAAGAAGAAGTCAAACTATCGCTCTTTGCAGATGATATGATACTATATGTGGAAAACCCAAAAAAGGCTCCACTCCAAAACTGCTAGAGCTTGTACAGGAATTCAGTAAAGTGTCAGGATATAAAATCAATGCACAGAAATCAGTTGCATTTCTTTACACCAACAACAAGACAGAAGAAAGAGAAATTAAGGAGTCAATCCCATTTACAATTACACCCAAAACCATAAGATACCTAGGAATAAACCTAACCAAAGAGGCAACAAATCTATACTCAGAGAACTATAAAGTACTCATGAAAGAAATTGAGGAAGACACAAAGAAATGGAAAAATGTTCCATGCTCATGGATTGGAAGAATAAATATTGTGAAAATGTCTATGCTACCTAAAGCTATCTACACATTTAATGCAATGCCAATCAAAATCCCATCCAATTTTTTCAAAGAAATGGAACAAATAATCCTAAAATTTATGTGGAACCAGAAAAGACCTCGAATAGCCAAAGGAATATTGAAAAAGAAAGCCAAAGTGGGTGGCATCACAATTCCAGACTTCAAGCTCTACTACAAAGCTGTCATCATCAAGACAGTATGGTACTGGCACGAAAACAGACACATAGATCAATGGAACAGAATAGAGAGCCCAGAAATAGACCCTCAACTCTATGGTCAACTAATCTTCGACAAAGCAGGAAAGAACATCCAATGGAAAAAGGATAGCCTCTTCAACAAATGGTGTTGGGAAAATTGGACAGCCACATGCAGAAAAATGAAATTGGACCATTTCCTTACACCACACACGAAAATAGACTCAAAATAGATGAAGGACCTCAACATGAGAAAGGAATCCATCAAAATCCTTGAGGAGAACACAGGCAGCAACCTCTTCGACCTCAGCCGCAGCAACTTCTTCCTAGGAACAACGCCAAAGGCAAGGGAAGCAAGGCAAAAAATGAACTATTGGGACTTCATCAAGATCAAAAGCTTTTGCACAGCAAAGGAAACAGTCAACAAAACCAAAAGTTTTGTTGCAAAATTCTGTCAGTTGACAGAATGGGAGAAGACATTTGCAAACGACATCAGATAAAGGGCTAGTATTCAAAATCTACAAAGAGCTTAGCAAACTCAACACCCAAAGAACAAATAATCCAATCAAGAAATGGGCAGAGGACATGAACAGACATTTCTGCAAAGAAGACATCCAGATGGCCAACAGACACATGAAAAAGTGCTCCACATCACTGGGCATCAGGGAAATACAAATCAAAACCACAATGAGATACCACCTCACACCAGTCAGAATGGCTAAAATGAACAAGTCAGGAAATGACAGATGCTGGCGAGGATGTGGAGAAAGGGGAACCCTCCTACACTGTTGGTGGGAATGCAAGCTGGTGCAACCACTCTGGAAAACAGCATGGAGGTTCCTCAAAAAATTGAAAATAGAGCTACCTTATGACCCAGCAATTGCACTACTGGGTATTTATCCTAAAGATACAAACGTAGTGATCCAAAGGGGCATGTGTACCCGAATGTTTATAGCAGCAATGTCCACAATAGCCAAGTTATGGAAAGAACCTAGATGTCCATCAACAGATGAATGGATAAAGAAGAGGTGGTATATATATACGATGGAATACTATGCAGCCATCAAAAGAAATGAAATCTTACCATTTGCGACGACATGGATGGAACTAGAGCGTATTATGCTTAGTGAAATAAGTCAACTGGAGAAAGACAACTATCACATGATCTCCCTGATATGAGGAAGTGGAGATGCAACGGGGGTGGGGGTTAAGGTGGTAGGAAAAGAAAAAATGAAAGAAGATGGGATCGGGAGGGAGACAAACCAAAAGAGACTCTTAATGTCATAAAACAAACTGAGGGGGGTGGGGGGAAGAGGGGTTGGGAGAGGGTAGTGGGGTTACTTTATATGTTTAAATTTTTTAAAAAAAGCTTAAATAAAAAAAAATACAGAAACATAAGGTTTCTGAAGTATGTGGGTCAGCTG
>ML101886.1:0-14739 GCA_003697995.1 Taxidea taxus jeffersonii
ATATATGGGCAAAGCAGTATTGAGTGGGGGTGAGAGACATCACTTTCTATCCTAGCTCCCATCCAGTCACATGGAATGGACCATGAATACAAGCCAACAAATGTAAACTGAATAGCATACGATATGTTATCACACTCTTTCCATCTTCCTCCAAAGAAAATCTCCATTTTTATTGATAACATCAATAAATCATTATCATTTTATTGATAACATCATTCTTTCAGCCTTGTCTTCTCACAGACTGAATTTAAAGGGCTCTAGGCACTGGGCAAGACATCATGCCCAGTATTTTGGATGTCCTTAGCATCAGGAACAGATGAATCTGCTGGTCAGAGCAGCCATGAGCAAACTAGACTCAAATTTTTCTTGGTCGAGGGCACTAGAACAGCCAACTAGGCTCAGGGAAGAAGCCCATCTCAGAGTACACTCTTGCTGGCTCACAAGGCCTGATTATGCAACCCCTCATGCCCTTCAAGTTTTCTCCCATGCTGAATGCACAGGCTGTGAATGAGTGCTAGTTTACAGGCATGGCTGATTCCAATCTCTTACTTGTCATGTCCTAATGTTTTACGATGTGTTGAGAGGACCCCTGGCAAAAAGCCTCTGTTTAAATGTCTTTTATTATTTTCTTGTTTGTGATGTATCAGGCCAGAGGATGTGTGTAACCTGATCAACCTCGTAAAAAATTTTAATCCCTTCCATTTTTATGGCCTCCCAGGAAAATTTCCACTTAGGAGGAAAGTAATGACTTTCAGAACTAATTCTCAAACATCCTATCAGTGTGTTACCAAAATTGGGGCCCAGCTCTGTCAGGGGCTTCAAGTCCTCTAAAATTTTCCTAGTAGTTTTTGTTTGGCAAGTGGTGTGTTCAAGCATTTGTGAAGCAGAGGCTTGGGCAGAGGGGTCCCTGAGAGTGTGTGTGGCAGGGTGTGGAAGGGATGGAGGAAAGCACTTGTGAGTTAAGGGCATTCCAACATGTTGTCAGGATGCCATTTTTTCAGGAACATTAGCCCACTGAAACTAAAGGTCTTGCTTGCTACCAGATTTTCAAAGAGCAATCACAGCTAGAGCCACAATCTCCCTTGGTTCTTGCACAAGCCTGTAAAGCAAGTATACCACCCATCACTCTCACTAAGATAAGGGAACTAAAGTGGTGGAAAGCTAAGTGACTTGTTCAGAACCATACAGCTTAATGGGCAGCAGCTTCAATCTGGTTGCTTCTGACCTCTGTGTCTACTTTGGTTCCTGCCCTGTGCATGGGCCAAACTACCTTTTGCATAGTTGCTCCCAGATATACACAACTCTCACTTCTATTAAAGAGTCTGGAACCCATTGGAAAGGAGATTTAAGGGCATATGCATAAGAGTTTCAACATCATTCTGCACATAGTATCTTCACTCTGGTGGCTCTTACCTGGTTTCCACTTCAATTCCATGATAGTCAATGTACTGCTGGGATCACTTCATCTGGAACTCCAGTCCTTCAAAGGAACACCCATCTGTAACTCCAGTCCTTTCTTTCTACCTTAAAGGGAATATAACAGAATCCAATTAAGAGTAATATTAAGAGTGATGGTAAAAATCTGCTCTAATTTAGCTTCATGTAAGTCATTCATAAACATTGCATTATTACTAATAAGAAATTATTAGTAACAGAAATTACTTGTGATATAGTTTCAAACTGTCACCAGAAGTTGATACCAGGTTTGTTGCCCCCATCATATTCTCTTTCATACCTACTACTGTGTCCTATCTACACCCACCCAAGCTCATCTTCATCTATCAAGCTCTCAGCATCTCATGGGGATAAAGAGCATGGGATCTGGAGTCAGACATACTTGGGTCTTCATCCTGGCTCGGACAATTTCCTACTGTGTGACTTTGGCAGGTTACTAAGTTTCTCTAAGACAGTTATTTCATAGGTAAAAGGGAGGTGGTAAGTGTGTCTCTCTCATATGCTACTGTGAAAACTAAGTGGAAATGAAGACATAGAGATAAATATAAATAGATATAGATGGATAGAGAAGCATAGATAGATAGATAGGTATTGTGTATGCAAGCTATCAGAATGTCTGGCACACATTAACCACTGAACAAATCTCAACTATATTTTTATTATTTCATCCCATATTATCTAATCCATTTTCTCCACTCTCCTTTTCTGTCAATATTTCATGGTCCTGTGTTTACTGTGGAGGGAAGCTTATGTTCTGAACTCTCTGGTAAGGAAAACAAGATATTATAAACAGAAACAGAATGGGAGCCCAATCAAATGAAGCAACATTTGTAGAATCTCGCCTGCAACCTTATCAAGAGCTATATTAGTAATCCAGATGGACTAGGAGTTCAGTCATCAGTCTCCATCTGGTGCCTTGTTGAAGCAATAGCCCTCCTCTGAATTTCAAAGACTTACCCACTGAGCCACTCACTGGGTTGGTTTCCTAGATAGACTTTGGGAAGGACTGCATGTAGGCAAAATGGTGTTTCCTCTCTACAACCAGCATCAGCACTTTAGGGCAGGTCCCAAACCTTTGCTGAGATACTGCCCCAGTAGAAAGAAGCTGCTCTAGCTATCATGAATGCTTCAAGAACAGTAATTGAGATCAGATAATGTGACTGCCTCCAGAACATCCCGAGAGAGAACAGAGACATCTCTCCATGGAGGAGGCTACACACAGATGTGCATCAGTGGAACAACAGCAAATGACTCATAAACTGTGAATCCCAACATTGTAAGTGCACGTGTGCCAATAAGATAAAGCACTAATGGACAAGGCAAAGGCCCAGTGAAAAGTGAGATCATCTCAGGATGACATGTTAATGAGTCATCAAAGGATGCATGAAATTCTGCCAGAGGAGCTAGCAATAGTCCTGTCAGCTGTCAGATCCATTTTTTAAAAATCTTAACCTGACATTGATCTATCCACTCAAAATCTATAATGGCACCATGCCATTTTATAGGGGATTCCCATCTGGTGGTCTTCATATCAAAAAGATAGTTTATCCAGCCACAACTAGACCTCTAGGGCAGCTCTCCTGCCCCTTCACTCTCTTCCTCAGTCAACTCTCCAGCCTAGCTAGGATCTTAACTATATTTTTATTACTTCATCCCATATCTATCTAATCCATTTTCTCATCAACTCTTCACTCATCAACAGTCTTCACTTCAGACTTTTTCCACTTTCTTTAAGCCCTCAAATAGAATTTCAAATGGCATTCTCCCACACCCCCACCTGCAAATGCACACATGACCTAAAGCTTACACAACCTGAGGAGAGGAATTCTTTAAGAAAAACAACACAAAACTGTGTATACAATATTTTGCATTCATAAGAAATAACACAAAGCATGAATCTTTTAAAAGTGGAAAATACCACAATGTCATAATATACAGAAACATTACACAATGTTTTAATAATTAATTGCCTGACATACCTCTATAATAATTTTTCTTACAATTATTTGCCTTCATACTCTTTGATCATCTCTTCATATGATAATGTCCTTATAATATTATTTTCTACAGAGAGAACAGAAAGATAATTCAGCCTTTCCCTTAGCACAGTTGATCAAAATTTCTGGGGAGGGGGGTTAACAGATATTTTTTAAGTTTCCATCAATTTCCTAGTTCTGTTATTGGTTATATCAGATAAATTTTTAGGATTATCGCCAAATTTAGCAAAAACTTCTCTTAATTTTCTTCCATATATAACCTATAAGATATGGAAGAAATTCCTACAGATTAGCTTCTGACTCCATATTTTTCGAAGTTCATTTCTCTTCCACCATCCACATACTGCTGATGGCAAACACTATAGAAAATGTTCATGCTGGCCTATAACCTTTGGTCCTGTACCTACATGTTATGATGCCAGATTAAGTCAGTTGAATGGTTGATAGAGTATTCTGGAAGACATTCCTATATCAAGATTCCTGGAAACTGCTTAATTATACACAGAAGTAACTGAGAACAAAACAAATATATCCCACTAAACCAAATTAAACATTCCCAACTCAACTTCCATTAACCAGATCCCAAAAATGCCTTTGCCATTCCATTATCAATCCAGATGAGGGCAAAGTGTAACAAAAAAGAAGCTAAAGTGGATACAGTAATCTAAACCAACTGCAGTTTAAATATCTTAGTTTTGCAAATCTTATAAAAACATATGAACACATTGCTAGAAATGGGAGAGGCCCATGAAAATAAGGGTCCCAGTTCTTTAGGCATCATTAGGTTTGTGGTAAATCTACCTGTCTCCTGTTCCTCCTCTAAGGGATTTGGAGTCATCCTACATAAACTTCTTCAATTTCTCTGCCTCCTATTTCAAAATATTTCCAGATCTTAGGTATCTTCTGACCTTTCCCTTTTCTTCTAAAGGAATATCATATCAACCCACTTGCAACACCAACTCTTCCATTTAATTCCATCTCTGCTGACCTTTTGTTCCAACAATTTTTTTAAAGTGTTCTTTTTCTTTATCTATTTACTTTTTTTCTTATTTGAGAGAGAGAGAGAGAAAGTACTGGCTGGGAAAGGAGCAGAGAAAGAGGGAGAGAGAGAATCCCAAACAGACTCCACATGTGCACAGAGCTGATGCGGGGCTCCATCTCTGACATAAGTCAAAATCAAGAGTTGGACACTTAACCAGCTGAGCCACCCAGAAGCCCCTCCAATAATTTCTTTTTTATCTCACTTTTTCCACTCTGTTAGCTTTTTTGACTAAGCCTGGAAATACACCAATATCCCAACACACTTGTGTTTAGACTGCACTCATCACATCTGTTCTTCCTTTGTGTTCTACATTTTTATTGTGACACCCATAATCATCCCAGACCCACAGGCTAGAAGATATTGACATTTTTTTCCTTCCACATTAGTCCTTTTGCCAAGTTTGGTCCAATCTACATCTATAATATCTCTCTTATCAGACTCTCCATTTTCAGATGGCCTATGATATGATAGTAAACAAATTAGGTTCCCAATCTCTAGGCTTTCTACTCTCTAACCTAGCCAAATACTGACAGAGTGGACATTTGTTGTTTTTGTGTGCCCAGAATTTATCCTCCTTCCTTATTGTCAATAACAATGTCCACTTTTTGGTTGAGGAACCACCCCTCCCCCATTTTCAGTCCATGTAGGGGCATAGAACCAACTCATGAACAATCAAAGCATTCCATGTTCCTAGACAGAGTGATCAGTTCAAATATGGACATAAATGACTTCAGGCAGACCAGGGAGCTTCCAGGCTGAATTTTGGGGTTTTTTTTGTTCATTATTGGGAAGAAGGAACTTGTTGTGATACACTCATTAATAAATGGGCTTAATAAAATCTTCACACATGTTCATTTTACATTTGTATTGGGATCACGATTTTACCTTTTTTAAAATTATCTTTCTGGAGGTCTTCCAACAAGATGCCCAGTGAATTTACCTGACAGAGCCAAATAAACCATGTTACTAGGAAGTGCACCCAGTAAGTGGCTTAAGCCTAGGCACATATTCGCTTTGCTCACAGAAGTGAATGCCAAGCAACAATAAATGTTGAACTTCGTTGACTCTCCATTTCTCTAGTTATCTTTTTCTATTTCTACTAATTGTATATATGTGTGTGTGTGTTGAATTTGTGGCTGAGAAATTATTCCCTCTTGGTGTCAGCAAAAATTGGTAATTGAATGTATGACCACTTGGTGATCTCCAAAATTGGATTAATAGATTCTATTAACAAAGATCAATTTTTTTCATTTAGTGAGAGAAGACAGAGAATTTGGCTGGGGTTTTTTTTTGTTTGTTTGTTTTTATTTGTTTATTTATTTTCACATTCACTGGGAAGGAAAAGAGCTCTTTGCTATCTAGACCACAATATTTTGGTGTTTCTCTATCAATTCTTGAACTGTGGTTGAAATTATTGGATTGGAGTTTTAAGTAGTATGTCTGTATGTCTGTAATTTGGAAAGGCTTTACCTCTCTCTGTGAATGAGATCAAATGAATCAAAACTAAAATGAGAGACCACCTCACACCTATCAGAAAGGCTAATAGTAACACAAGAAACAAGTGTTGCCAAGGGTGTGGAGAAAAAGGAACCCTCTTTTGGTGGGAATGCAAACTGGTACAGCCACTATGGAAGACAATATGGAGATTTCTCAAAAATTAAAAATAACACTACTAGGTATTTACCCAAAAATAGAAAAACACTAATTTGAAGGGATACGTGCACCCCTGTGTTTATGGTAGCATTATTTACAATAACCAAATTATAGAAATAGCCCAAGTGTCCATCAGTGGATGAATGAACAGAGAAAATATGGCGCTTATATATATATATAAAAGCGCTTTTATATATATATTTATATATATACATATGTGTGTGTGTATATATAGATGTATACATATATATACAAAAAAGCGCCACATTTTCTTTGTTCATTCATCCATATGTGTATATATATATGCATACATATATATATAATGGAATACTATCCAGTGATTTTAAAAAAGAGTGAAATCTTTCCATTTGCAACCACATGGATAGAACTAGAATATATAATGGAAAAGAATAAAGACAGAGAGAGAGAGACAAACCAAGAAATAGACTCTAAACTATACAGAGTAAACTGATGATTACCAGAGGAGGCGGGTAGGGGGGAATGGGTGAAATAGGTGTTGCAGATTAATGAATACACTTACAATGATGAAAAAAATAATGAAATAAAAATTTTAAAAAGCATTTTAAAAGAATGATAAAAGAACAATAATAAGCTCTGTGAAGTGAGTTTAACAGTTTAAGGAGGTATTTAGGGGCTCCCAGGTGGCTCAGTCTGACTCTTGGTTTTGGCTTAGGTCATGATCTAAGGGTTGTGAGATCAAGCCCCATGTTCAGTTCTGCACTCAGCAAGAGTCTGCTTGGGATTCTCTCTGCCTCTACCCCTCCCCCAGCTCATGCACACATATTCTCTCTCTCTCTCTCTCTCAAATAAATAAATAAATAAATAAATAAATAGAAAAAATATTTTTAAAAAGTTAAAGGAAATTTTCAAACTTGAAACTTAAGTAAATAAAATAATTTAAATAAATAAAAAAAAATGTCTTCCCTACCACTCTTCTGGAACTCCCAAACCTCCTCATGCAGCAAAAGACCAATCTCTGGCACAGCAGATGATACTCAGGACCCTACTTCTATAATGGCCAATGTCCATTGTGAATGGTAGGTGTCCATGCCTTACTGGTTCCTAAATAACATTTTTAATATCACCCCAACTTCTACTTCCTTTTACTTTCTATATATTCCTTTCTCTTTTTCTACCATCAATTTTAGTGATTTTATTGTTTGCTTTTTTCTTTTAGAATTTGCTTTTATGCTGTAAGATTGGTTGAATTCATAGTAATTCTTTGTATTTTTATCAAATCTTTTTAACATTACATTTTATGTTCTATTTAAATTGCATCTTCTTATTTAAAGAAAAAATATACTTTGTTTCCTCTTCAAATCTACCTGGTCATTTCTTGATAGTCTCTTTCCTTATAATATTTTTAAATCTTCTTCCATTTTTTTAAAGGTGTTAAACATTCCTCTTTTTTATGGTCTATATCTAATGATTTCTATATATGTTGGTCTGGCTTCATATTTTGCTGTTTTCTGACCCTCATTCATAATGACTGGTTTTCTTATCTGTTTAGTACTTTGTTCAGGTTCATTGAAACTTAACTGTAGACTGTTATACTTATGATTACATTTTGTTAAAGCTAAAAGATAGAGATTGAAATTAGCAAGGGTGGGGCACCTGGCTGGCTCAGTGGGTTAAAGCCTCTGCCTTTGGCTCAGGTCATGATCCCAGGGTCCTGGGATAGAGCCCCACCTGGGGCTCTCTGCTCAGCAGGGAGCCTGCTTCCTCCTCTCTCTCTGCCTGCCTCTCTGCCTACTTGTAATCTCTGTCTATCGAATAAATAATAAATTTTTAAAACCTTTAAAATAATAATAATAATAATTTTTTAAAAAAGAAATCAGCAAAGGTAATGTGGCTGACCTTATATATTCAGTCTTCAGTCCCTTCAGCTGTCAACTGATAGTACTTGGCCTGAGGCACCCATCATAAATCACATTTTCAGTATAAGCTATGTAGTGTGGCCCAAGGCCGCAGGTAAACAAAAACAGGTAGGATATGTCCAACTAGTCAGAAGATCAACAAGAAAAGAGAAGACTCAAACAACACTATAAACCAGCTATACATAATAGATATCTATAGAACATTCCTCTCAACAATATCAGAATATGCATTTTCCCCTGTGTACATAAAACATGTATGTCACAAGACAAGCCTCATGTTTTTTAAATTATCCAAAGCATGTTCTCTGACACAATGGCATCAAATTAGAAATCAACACAAGACAACATTTGGGACACTGATAAATACTGTGTAGATAAAATAACAAACTTCAAAATAACCAAAAAGTCAAAGAAGACATCACAAGGGAAATTAGAAAATGCCTGCAGATGAATAAAAAATTTAAAAAGGCAAAATACCAAGAGTTATGAGATACAGCTAAGATAGTGCTCAGAGGGAAATATACAACTACAAATACCTATATTGAAAAAGAAGACTTCAAGTCAGTGTCTAAATGTCTAGACCCACAGCTTAGCCTTTTAAGCTTGTGAACTCATAGTAGCAGCTTTGCTAGGACAGTATTCTCAAAAGCCTTGTAGGCCTCTTGTGTATGTCGTAGGGTTCCACGTCATTAGATAAGTGGGTCTCTACAGATCCTTCCTGGATAACCATCTCTACCCCTAATTTCTGCTGGGATAGCTGATGGTTTGCATGAGTCCCACACTTACTCTCTTCAACAAAATGTTGACCAGTTATACCCTCGGACTTCTCTTTAGAGCATGCTTTTCCAATAATAAGCTTCCTAATTTTAGCATCCTTTGCAATCTAGATAGGCCAAGAACATTTCAAATCATCAAATGCTGGCTCCACTTTGTTTAACAAATCCCTCTTCAGTTTATTTCATTCTTCTCACATTTTACTATAAGCAGCAAGGAAAAATAAGGCTGCACTTTTCTTCACTAAAAATCCCCTTAGTTAAATATCTACATTCATTGTTTATAAGTACTGACTTCAACCCCAAGAGTAGAACACAATTCAGCGAAGTCTTCTGACGCTTTATAATAAAGACAGCTTTTCCTCCAGCTTCCAGTAACATGCTTCTCATTTTCTTTGGAGATGTCACCAGAAGCACCTTAGCATTCATAGTTCTCCTAACATTCTCTTCATAATGATGTATGAACACCTAAGATGAAAGACACTTTCTCTACCATGCTCTTCACTTTCTTATGAACTCTCAAAAGAATCACCTTTAACATTCACATCTTGGCAATCTAGGCTTTTTCTGTCGTGCACCTCAAAACTCTTCTACCTTCTAATAATTACTCAATTTGAAAGACAACCCCACAGTTTTAGTTATTTGTGAGGTATTTGTTTAGGTATTTGTTTAGGCATTGTTAGGTAAATCTGTATTAGTTTCCTGGGGCTCCCAAAACAAATTACCACAAATGTAGTGGCTTAAAACAATATTGAGGGATACCTGGGTGACTCAGTCTATTAAGCATCTGCCTTCAGCTCAGGTCATGATCCCTAGGTCCTGGGATTGAGTCCTGCACCAGGCACTTTGCCTAACAGAGTGCCTGCTTCTCCCTCTGCCTGCTGCTCCCCCTGCTTGTGCTCTCTCCATCTGACAAATAAGTAAATGAAATCTTTTAAAAAAAATAGAAGTGAATTATCTCATGGCTCTGGGTCCAGAAGTCTGAGATCAAGGTCTCAGCAGTACCATTTCCTTCTGGAGTCTGAAGAAGACTCTGTTCCATGCTTCTCTCCAACTTTCTGGTGGCTCTGTCCTTCCTTGACATTCCTTGGCTTGCAGATGCATCACTCCATTCTCTACCCCTATCATCACATGGCTGGCACCAAGCTTCCCTGTGTCTTTTCTTTTCTGCTCTCATGAGGACACTCATCACCAGATTTAGGGCCCACCATAATCCATGGTGATCTCATCTGGAGATCCCCACCTTAGTTACATTTTCAAGGCACTTACTCCAAATAAGATCAGATTCTGAGGTTCTGTGTGGATCTATCTTTTGGGAGATACCATTCAACCCACTATATTGTACAACTCTGAATATACTAAAACCATTATATTATATTCTTCAAGTGGGTGAATGTTATGATATCTGAATTATATCTCAATAAAGAAGTTTAAAGGAAAGATATAATAATCAACTAATGATTCATTGAACACTGCATCAAAGACTAGTTATGTACTATACAGTGGCTAAATAAACATAATTTTAAAAGAGTCTTAATTTTAATACAATTTAGCAATCTCTATATTTTAATTATTTTTTAGAATATTTACATTTAGATTGAAAGGCAGACACTGGGAGGAGTCAAGATAGCGGAGAAGTAGCAGCTGAGATGACATCAGGTAGCAGGAGATCAGCTAGATAGCTTATCAAACCATTCCAAACACCTACAAATCCAACAGGAGATCTTACCTTTCTGAAAGGTAGGACCAGTGGAGAATCCAAAGCAATGGGAAGATAGACCCTGGGAGGAGGGGCCGGCTCCCAGCAAGCAGCGGAACAATGGAGCACAAAATCAGGACTTTTAAAAGTCTGCTCCATGGAGGGACATCACTCCAGAGGCTAAACCGGGGTGAAGACCTCATGGGGACAGCATGGCCTCAGGTCTCACAGGGTCACAGAAGGATTGGGGGTGTCTGAGTGTCACAGAGCTCGCAGGTATTAGAGCAGGGAAGCTGGCTACAGAGACAGAGCCGAGGAGTGAGCTCTCAACTCGGGGTTACCTTGAACCGTGATCCGTGACACAGGCTGGTGCTCTGTGTGTGGGGTCCCCACAAGATCCGGGGAGACTCCAATCTGGAAGAGCTCAGGGATCTGCAGGGTTCAGAGACTCCAGGCAGAGCTATGTGCCAGAGACAGAGACGCTTGGTCACAGGCTGGGTGAGCTCGGAGCGCAGCTGGAGGCCAGTGAGATGGGAGTGATTGAGCACTTTTCTCCAAGTGCGGCTGGAGGCTGGGGAGACGGGAGTGATTGAGCACTTTTCTCTAAAGGCGCACTAAAGAGTGGGGCCCCGAGCTCTCGGCTCCTCCAGGCCAGAGATTGGGAGGCCACCATTTTCATTCCCGCCCACCAGGACTCTACAGAAAGCCTTCAGGGAACAAAAGCTCCCGAAAGCGAACCTGAGAGGATTATTTAGCCCGGCCCCTGGTAAGGGTGGTGCAATTCCACCTGGGGCAGAGACACTTGAAAATCACTACAACAGGCCCCTCCTGTTGAATGGTGAAAATTAACAAGTCAGGAAATGACAGATGCTGGTGAGGATGCAGAGAAAGGGGAACCTTCCTACACTGTTGGTGGGAATGCAAGCTGGTGCAACCACTTTGGAAAAAAAGCATGGAGGTTCCTCAAAAAGTTGGAAATAGAGCTACATTATGACCCAGCAATTGCACTACTCAGTATTTACCCTGAAGATACAAACGTAGTGATCCGAAGGGGCACGTGCACCCAAATGTTTATAGCAGCAATGTCCACAATAGCCAAGTTATGGAAAGAACCTAGATGTCCATCAACAGATGAATGGATAAAGAAGAAGTGTATACACACACACACACACACACACACACACACACACAATGGAATACTATGCAGCCATCAAAAGAAATGAAATCTTGCCATTTGAGACGACATGGATGGAACTAGAGGGTATCATGCTTAGCGAAATAAGTCAATTGGAGAAAGACAACTATCATATGATCTCCCTGATATGAGGAAGTGGAGATGCAACGGGGCAGGGGGTTAAGGGGGTAGGAAAAGAAAAAATGAAACAAGATGGGATCGGGAGGGAGACAAACCAAAAGAGACTCTTAATGTCATAAAACAAACTGAGTGCGGGGGAGAGGGGTGCTGGGAGATGGTGGTGGGGTTACATTATATGTTTATAAAAAAATAAAAAATTTAAATTAAAAAAAACAAAGGCAGACACTGCTAACATTAGTCATTTCCATGTAATATTTTCTCTGTATGTTGTTTACATACTTGAACTTATATTTCATACACAATATTGAATTATACATTTTGTCATTTGCCATTATTATCATTTGCCATTATGCCAAAAACATATTATAGAAGAGCTCATGTATTATTTAAACAGTTGTGTGATACTCCTTCATATATCAAAGTACTATAATCAATTATAATATTGAGTTTGTTGATCCTTTAAGTTCTTACCATATTTTTACTGCTATAGATAACTCCCTATTGGATATATTTGCCATAAATCTTTTTTTTCCTAACTGTACATCACTTCTTAAAGTATATATGGGAAATAAAAGTACTTGGATTAGAGTTTATGAACATATTAAAATTCAATATACACAATGCAAAATAGTTTCCAGAAAACAGGCTGAAAGAAAATCAGTAAAGATACAGAAGATTTGAACAACACTGTCAACCAAATTGAACTGATTGAGATTTATAGAGCATCCACCCAAAACAGCAAAATATATACTATATTAAATTATACACACATTTACCAAGAAAGACCATGTGTGGGGCCATGAAACTAGTCTCAATATATTTAAAATAACTCAAGTCATACAAAGTTATGTTTTGTGACCATATGGAATCAAAACAGAAATAAGTAACAGAAAGTAATCTGGAAAATTCTCAAATATTTGAAAACTAAGAGCCACTTAGTTTTAGTCAAAGCAAAAAAAAATTTTAGTCAAAGCAAAAGCAAAAAGAATTTTAGTCAAAGCAAAAAATCAAATAAGTAAATAGAAATTATTTTGAACTAAATGAAAGTTAAAGCTGAACATAAAAGAATTTGTGAGATGCTGTTAACACAGTGCTTAGGGGGAATTCATAGTATTAAATGTATTCATAGTATTAAATGTCGATGTATAAAAAGAACAAGGTTCATAAATCAATGACCTCAGCTTCCATGAAAAGAAAACAGAAAATAAGAGCAAATTAAACAGTCAGAAGTAATGAATTAATTAAGATCAAAGCAGAAATCAAACAAATAGAAAACAGAACAATAGATAAAATCAACCAAAACAAAACCTTGTTTTTTGAGAAGTTCAATAAAATTGACAAGCCTTAGTTACACTAATAAGGAAAAAAAGAAAGAGTATACCAATTGCTAATTACCAAAAAGAAAGATGTAACAACACCACAGAGTCCCTAAAATTAAAAGGATTGAAAAATAACTACTATGAACAACTATATGTCAAAAAAATTTACAGCTTAGGTGAAATGAAAAAATTCCTTACTTGTCAATTTGTGAAAGTTCACTTAAGAAGAAATATATAAACTGATAGCCTATATCTATTAAGGAAATAGAATTTATATTTAAAAACCTACCAAATAAAAATCTCCAGACATAGATGCCTCATGGTAAAATTTTGGAAGAAAGAATGCCAATAACAATTCTGCACAAACTTCCAGAAAATTGAAGATGAGAGAATACTTCCCAAAACTCACTCTATGAGGCCTGCATTACCCTAGTACCAAAAGAAGACATTACAGTAAAAGAAAACCACATATCAATATCCCTCATAAATATACATGCAAAAATTCTAAACAAAATTTAGCAATTACACTCCAACAATTAAAAAAAATAGTAATGTACCATGACCAAGTGGGTCTTCCCCTAGAAAGAAATTGATTCAAAAAATCACCTGAAACAATTCACCATACTAACAAATATAAAAAAGACAATTCATATGATCACCTTAACAGACTCAGAAAAAGCTTTTGACAAAATGCAATGTCCATTCTTGTTTAAAAAAAAAAAACATCTTAGCAAACTAGGATGGAAAAGGAAACTTCCTCACCTTATAAAGAGCATCTACTGAAAAACCTACAGCTAACAACATAGTTAATGGTGAAAACCTGAATGCATTCCCCTAAGTCAGGAACAAGACAAGGACATTTGCTCTCACAACTTTTATGCAACATGGAACTGTAGTTTCAAACCAGTGGAATCAGGCAACAAAAAGAAAGGCATACAGATTTGAAAGAAAGAAGTAAAACTTTATTTGAGGGGCTGTTGAGAAAGATGGCAGAGAAGTAGCAGGCTGAGATGACATCAGCCAGCAGGAGATCAGCTAGATAGCCTATCAAACCATTCCGAACACCTACGAATCCAACAGGAGATCCAAGAGAAGAAAAACAACAATTCTAGAAACAGAAAATCGACCACTTTCTAAAAGGTAGGACCAGCGGAGAAGTGAATCCAATGCGATGGGAAGATAGACCCCAGGGGGAGGGGCCGGCTCCTGGCAAGCAGCGGAACACCAGAGCACAAAATCAGGACTTTTAAAAGTCTGCTCCAGGGAGGGACATCACTCCAGAGGCTAAACTGGGGTGAAGACCTCATGGGGACAGCATGGCCTCAGGTCCCACAGGGTCACAGAAAGATCGGGGGTGTCTGAGTGTTGCAGAGCTCACAGATATTGGAGCAGGGAAGCCGGCTGCGGAGACAGAGCCAAGGTTTCCTGGAGCCGTGGTCTGTGACACGGGCCGGTGCTCTGTGCGAGGGGTCCCCACAAGATCCGGGGAGACTCCGACCCGGGAGAGCTCAGGAGTCTATGGGGTTCAGACACTCCAGGTGGGACTCTGCCAGAGACAGAGATGCTTGGTCACAGGCTGGGTGAGCTC
>ML101886.1:15139-50234 GCA_003697995.1 Taxidea taxus jeffersonii
AGGAAATATTGAAAGGGGTCCTCTAAGCAAAGAGAGACCCTAAAAGTATTATCAGAAAGGAACAGAGACAATATACAGTAACAATCACCTTACAGGCAATACAATGGCACTAAATTCATATCTCTCAATAGTTACCCTGAAAGTAAATGGGTTAAACATATATAGAGAGGTGGAGCAGCAGAGCACAAAACCAGAACTTTTAAAAGTCTGCTCCACTGAGGGAACATCGCTCCAGAGACTAAGCGGGGGGTGGAGCCCTCATGGGGACAGTGTGGTCTCAGGACCATGGGGTCACATAAAGTTTGGGGGTGAATAAGTATAGCAGAGCTGCCAGGTATTGGAGCAGGGAAGCGGGCTACAGAGATGGGGCTGAGGAGTGTGCTTTCAGCTCGGGGTTACCTTAAACCATGATCTATGGCATAGTTGGACCACTGCTCTTAGAGCAGGGACCCCACAAGTGGCAGATCCAGAGAGACCCCCTTCCTTCCAGGAGCATGTGGCAGAGATCTCCTAGGTTTGAAGACTCCAAATGGGGCTGAGCACCAGAGATAGAAATGCTCTGTCACAGGCCGGTGAGCTCAGAGTGAGGCTAGAGACCTGGGAGATGGGAGAAATTAACTGCTTTTCTCTGAGACTGCACTGAGCAGTGGGACCCTGAGCACTTCTCTCCTCTGGGCCAGAGATTGGGAGGCCACCATCTTCATTCTCATCCTCCAAAGCTGTAAGGAAAGCATTCAGGGGACAAAAGTTCCCAAGAGTGAACCCGAGCAGATTGCTTAGGCTGGCCCCTGGTAAGGGCAGTGCAATTCTCCCTCGGGCAAAGACATTTGAGCATCATGGCAAAAGGCCCTCCCCCAGAAGATTAGCAAGAACATCCAGCCAAGACCTAGTTCACTGATTAAGGAGAAGAACGGAATTCCAGAGGAGGGGAAAGCAAAGCATGGAATTCATGGCTTTTTCCCCATTATTCTTTAGTCTTGCAAAGTTAATTAAATTTTTAAATTTTATTTTTTCTTATTCTATTTTTTAATTTTTCCTCTTTCTTATTTTAACCTTTTTTAAACTATTTTATCTTATCAATACTTTTTTAAAAATGTTTTTTAACTTTCATTATTATAGTCATATTCTATCCCTTCATTTTATTTAACCTTATTTTTTATATACATATAGGTTTTTCTTTCTTTAAAATTTTGGGATACAGTTTCTTCTAACAGATCAAAATATACCCTAAATCTAGCACATGGCTTTGTTCTATTCTGTAGGTTGATCACATTCTTTCCTCTTTTTTTTCTTTATTCAACCCATTTCCTATCCTATCAATTCCTTTTTTAGAACCTTTTTAAATTTTTATCCTTATAGTCATATCCATCCCTTCACGTGTTTACCATTATTTGTGTGTGTGTGTGTGTGTGTGTGTGTGTGTATACATATACATATATATATATATTTCTTTAAAGATTTGGGAGGCAGTTTCTTCTAACAGACCAAAGTACACCCAAGATCAAGTGTGTGGCTCTGTTTTATTCACCATCCCACGAGGAATATATATATATACATATATATATATTCAGAAATATATATATATATATATATATATATATATATATATATATATATTTCTTCTTCTCCCCACCCCATTCTTCTTTCTTCTCCCCCCAACCCCCACGTTTCACTGTTTCAGGTCTCCTCTGATTTGGTTAGTGTATATTTTTCTGGGGTCATTGCTACCCTTTTAGTATTTGGTTCTCTCATTCGTCTATTCTTACCTGGATAAAATGACAAGGCAGAAAAACTCACCCCAAGAAAAAGAACAAGAGGTGGTACTGATGGCTAGAGACCTAATACAGACTTTAGTAAGATGTTAGAACTATACTTCAGAATGATGACTATCAAGGTGGTAGCTGGGCTTAAAAAAAAGCATGGAAGATATCAGTGAATCCCTTTCTGAAGAAATTAAAAGAACTAAAATCCAACCAAGGTGGAATCAAAAAAGTTAATGAGGTACAATGAAAAAAAAAATGGAGGCTCTTACTGTTAGGATAAGTGAGGTAGAAGAGAGAATTAGTGATACAGAAGACCAAGTGATGGAGAATAAGGAAGCTGAGAAAAAGAGAGATAAACAACTACTGGAGAACTAGGGGAGAATTTGAGAGAATAAGATGAAACAATATTAGAATAATTGGGATTCCAGAAGAAGAAGGGAGGGGCAGAAGGTATATTGGAGTAAATTATAGCAGAGAATTTCCCTAATTTGGCCAAGGGAACAAACATCAAAATCCAGGAGGCACAGAGAACGACTTCAAAAATCAATAAAATAGGTCAACATCCCATCATCTAATAGTATAACTTACAAGTCTCAGTGACAAAGAAAAAATCCTGAAGGCAGCTCAGGACAAGAGGTCTGTAACATACAATGATAGATATTCAACTTGCAGGAGACTTATCCACAGAGACCTGGCAGGCCAGAAAGAACTGGCATAATATATTCGGAACACTAAACAAAACAAAACAAAAATGCAGCCAAGAATACTATACCCAGCTAGGCTGTCATTGAAAATAGAAGGAGAGATAAAAAGCTTCCAGGACAAACAAAAACTGAAAGAATTTGTAAACACCAAACACCAAACCAGCCCTACAGAAAATATTGAAAGGGGTCCTCTAAGCAAAGAGAGAGCCTAAAAGACCAGAAAGGAACAGAGACAATATACAGTAACAGTCACCTTACAGGAAAATACAGTGGCACTAAATTCATATCTCTCAGTAGTTACACTGAATGAAAATGGGCTAAATACCCCAATCAAAAGACACAGGATATCAGAATGGATAAGAAAACAAGACCCATCCATACGCTGTCAGCAAGAAACTTATTTTAGAGCCAAAGACACTTCCAGATTTAAAGTGGGAGGTGGAAAACAATTACCATCCTAATGGACATCAAAAGAAACCTGGGGTGGCAATCCTTATATCAGATAAATTAGATTTTAAGCCAAAGACTATAATAAGGGATGAGGAGAACAATATATCATACTTAAAGGGTCTGTTCAATGGGAAGATCTAACAATTTTAAATATCTATACCCCTAACATGGGAGCAGCCAATTATCTAAACCAATTAATAACAAAATCAAAGAAACACACCAGCAATAATATAATAATAGTAGGGGACTTCAACACCCCCTCACTGAAATGGACAGATCATCCAAGCAAAATATCAACAAGGAAATAAAGGCCTTAAATGACAAACTGGACCAGATGGATATCACAGATATATTCAGAACATTGCATCCCAAAGCAACAGAATACACATTTTTCTCTTGTGCACATGAAACATTCTCCAGAATAGATCACATTCTGGGTCACAAATCAGATCTCAAACAGTACCAAAAGATTGGGATCATTCCCTGCATATTTTCAGACCACAATGCTTAGAAACTAGAACTCAAACACAGGAGGAGAGATCACAATCAACACCAAAGAAATACAAACAATTATAAGAACATATTATGAGCAACTATATACACCAGCAAATTTGACAATCTGGAAGAAATGGATGCATTCCTAGAGACATATAAACTACCAAAACTGAACCAGGAAGAAATAGAAAACCTGGACAGATCCATATCCAGTAAGGAGACTAAAGCATTCATCTAAAGTCTCCCAACAAACAGGAGCCCAGGGCCAAGAGCTACCAGTGGAATTCTACCAAACATTTAAAGAAGAATTAATACTTATTCTCAAATGTTTAAAGAAGAATTAAAAAAGAAGAAAGAAGAAACTGTCCCAAAAAATAGAAATGGAAGGAAAACTTCCAAACTCATTTTATGAGGCCAGCATCACCTTGATCCCAAAACCAGACAAGGATCCCATCAAAAAAGAGAATTACAGACCAATATCCTTGATGAGCACAGATGCGAAAATTCTCACCAATACTAGCCACTAGGATCCAACAGTACATTAAAAGGATTATTCACCACAACCAAGTGGGATTTATTCCTGGACTGCAAGTTTGGTTCAACATCTGCAAATCAATCAATGTGATACAATACATTAATAAAAGAAGGAATAAGAACCATAGGATACTCTCAATAGATGCTGAAAAAAGCATTTGACAAAGTACAGCATCCTTTCTTGATTAAAATTTTTCAAAGTGTAGGGACAAAGGATACATACCTCAATATCATCAAAGCCATCTATGAAAAACCCACAGCGAAACTGAGAACTTTTGTCAGGAACGTGGCAAGAACATGGCAGGGATGTCTATTGTCACCACTGATATTCAACATAGTACTAGAAGTCTTAGCCTCAGCAATCAGACAACAAAAAGAAATTAAAGTCATCCAAATTGGCAAAGAAGAAGCCAAACTCTCATGCTTTGCAGATGATATGATACTATATGTGGAAAACCCAAAAGGCTCCACTCCAAAACTGCTAGAACTTGTACAGGAATTCAGTAAAGTGTCAGGATATAAAATCAACACACAGAAATCAGTTGCATTTCTATACACCAACAGCAAGACAGAAGAGAAATTAAGGAGTCAATCCCATTTATAATTGCAGCCAAAACCATAAGATACCTAGGAATAAACCTAACCAAAGAGGCAAAGAATCTATACTCAGAAAACTATAAAGTACTCATGAAAGAAATTGAGGAAGACACAAAGAAATGGAAAAATGTTCCATGCTCATGAATTGGAAGAACAAATATTGTGAAAATGTCTATGCTACCTAAAGCAATCTACACATTTAATGCAACCCCTAACAAAATACCATCAATTTTTTTCAAAGAAATGGAACAAGTAACCCTAAAATTTATATGGAACTAGAAAAGACCCCAATTAGCCAGAGGAATGTTGAAAAAGAAAGCCAAAGTTGGTGGCATCACAATTTCAGACTTCAAGCTTTATTACAAAGCTGTCATCAATAAAACACTATGGTACTGGCACAGAAACAGACACATAGATCAATGGGACAGAATAGAGAGCCCAGAAATAGACCCTCAACTCTATGGTCAACTAATCTTTGACAAAGCAGGAAAGAATGTCCAATGGAAAAAAGACAGTCTCTTCAACAAATGGTGTTGGGAAAATTGGACAGCCACATGCAGAAAAATGAAATTGGACCATTTCCTTACCCCACACATGAAAATAGACTCCAAATGGGTGAAAGACCTCAATGTGAGAAAGGAATCCATCAAAATCCTTGAGGAGAACAGAGGCAGCAACCTCTTCGACCTCAGCCGCAGCAACTTCTTCCTAGGAACAACGCCAAAGGCAAGGGAAGCAAGGGGAAAAATGAACTATTGGGACCTCATCAAGATCAAAAGCTTTTGCACAGCAAAGGAAACAGTCAACAAAACCAAAAGACAACTGACATAATGGAAGAAGATATTTGCAAACGACATATCAGATAAAGGGCTAGTAGCCAAAATCTATGAAGAGCTTATCAAACTCAAGACCCAAAGAACAAATAATCCAATCAAGAAGTGGGCAGAAGATATGAACAGACATTTCTGCAAAAAAGACATCCAGATGGCCAACAAACACATTAAAAAGTGCTCAACATCACTCAACATCAGGGAAATACAAATCAAAACCACAGTGAGATACCACCTCACACCAGTCAGAATGGCAAAAATTAACAAGTCAGGAAATGACAGATGTTGGCAGGGATGCAGAGAAAGGGGAACCTTTCTACACTGTTGGTGGGAATGCAAGCTGGTGCAACCACTCTGGAAAATAGCATGGAGGTTCCTCAAAAAGTTGAAAATAGAGCTACCCTATGACACAGCAATTGCAGTACTGGGTATTTACCCTAAAGATACAAGTGTAGTGGTTTGAAGGGCACATGCACCCAAATGTTTTTAGCAGCAATGTTCACAATAGCCAAACTATGAAAAAAACCTAGATGTCCATCAACAGATAAATGGATAAAGAAGATGTGGTGTATATATATATATACAATGGAATATTATGCAACCATCAAAAAACAAAATCTTGCCATTTGCAATGATGTGGATGGTACTAGAGGGTATTATGCTGAGCAAAATAAGTCAATCAGAGAAAAACAATTATCATATTATCTCTCCGATATTGAGAATTTGAGAGGCAGGGAAGGGACGGAAAAAATGAAACAAGATGGGACCAGGAAGGGAGACAAACCATAAGAGACTCTTAATCTCAGGAAACAAATTGAGGTTTCCTGGGTGAGGGGGGAGGGAGATGGTGGCTGGCTTATGGTCATTGGGAAGGGTATGTGCTGTGGTGAGTGCTGTGAATTGTGTAAGACTGATGATTCACAGACCTGTGCCCCTTAAGCAAATAATACATTATATGTTAATTTCTTAAAACTACAATAATTAAGAAGGTGTGGTACTGGAAGCAAAGTATGATGTGGGACTCAGGGAAATGTTGGAGTAGGAAGAACCACCTATCTCTCTCTTCCACTACACAAGAGCTACACTGATATACCTGGTAGAATTATTTTGGAATTCTGAAGTCTATTGAAAGCTTGAAACTTCAAAAGGAAAGTTTGGATGGTGAACTATAGTTCATTTTGTTCAGTTTCAGCCTATTATACAGTATTAGCTACCTATCATCCACCCCCAGCCACATGGCAAACAACTGTGCATGTTTCTGGAGTAGTCCACACAGCCTCTGGAAAGCCATGTGAACAAAAAGAACCCTGTCCTCCAGGGAACCCAGGTGGCTCAGTTGGTTAAGTGTCTGCCTTTGGTTCAGGTCATGATCCTGGAGTCCCAGGATCGAGCCCTGCATTGAGCTCAAATCGGGCTCCTTGCTCAGCAAGAGGTCTGCTCCTCCCTCACCCTCTTCTCATCCCCCAACTTGTGTTCTCTCTTTCTCACTTTCTCTCTTTCAAATGAATAAATAGAATCTTAAAACACACACACACACACCAACAACAACATCCTTGTCATCCAAATATCAGATCTATGCTCTGATGCTACTGACATTAGTGATCACAGAGGTACAGACAAAGAGACAGCCATTTTTGTTACCTCCCTCCATTGTTGCAAGGCTTTCTTCTTCTGGCTAAAGTGATTTCCAGGGGACATAAAGGGCCTGTGCTCCTCCCCCGCCCTTTCTTTTCCTTTTTTTTTCTTTTTTTTCCCCCCCACCCTTTCATTTTTCTCTCTTTCCCCTTTTCAGAGCAAGACATTAAAGGCTAGGACATTCAAAAAAAACTGCATAGACAGGGAAAATTAGAAAGTGACTATGTATGTCCAAGAAAGGGCACAAACCCATTAAATAACTGAAAAGACTTTAAGTTTCACCTCAGGCTGATCTCTCACACAAGGACAACCTACAACAATTAAAAAACATAAACAAAAAAGCACCCCAACACAACATCAAAAATAGCAAACTCTGGGTAAAGGGAAGAATTTGATTTCCAGAGTTACCACATTATTAGAGTCAAATGTCTAGCTTTCAACAATGACTACAAAATCACAAGAAACATAACGCAAAGAAACAGAAAAGTCTGGCCCATTCAAGGAAAATCAATCAGTCAATCAGTAGAAACCATCCCCGATGAAGGCCTGATGGCAGATATACTAGACAAAGACTTAAAAACAAATGTCTTAAAGACACTCAAAAACAGTTAAATATCCTTTTGAAAGTCTAAAGAAATTATAAAATATCATCTCACAAAAATACACAAATGCACAATTTTGAATCAATTTGCAAGTGTTTTGCAGGGAACTATATGTTTAAAACTTCTAGGAGAGGCTGTTTCATAATTAAACATGACAAAGCCTATGGTAGACTTTTTTAAAATTCTGAGGTAGTACAAAGGGAAAGTTTGGTAGCTTCTGGAAATGAACTGGTGCATTAAACAATCAGAAAGAAACCTATCTGTAGGTCCCCATCTCACCTAGCATTTATGAGAGCTACATTTTCATTGTTCCATCTAAAGATAACCTTCAATATTTTTCATTTGACAGTTGCTGGCATGGATTTTTATGGGATGATGCAGTATTTCCATGGCTTATATTTATTTCTGTATTCCAGAGAACATTTTGTGTTGCTCTTAGCATTCAGTATTTTATTGTAGTCCTCATTTTAACTGACTGTGTGTCTTGGTCTTTCAGTGTGTGTGTCTGTGTGTATGTAAGAGAGAGACAGGCAGAAGACAGACAAAGACAGAGAGACAGAGAAAGAGGGGAAATTTTGATGAACATATAGATTTACTCATAGTTAAAGTTCCTGGTAAGGAAGCTCTTCAATCAGACACATATTATTTCTGAGCTTGTTTTCCAATCTAAACAAGAATACTTATTTCACAGGGGTATTGTAGAGATTAACATAAAAAAATTAGTAATTTACAAGCCACATCTTAAATGCTCTGTAAATATTAATTACTTTCCTTTTTTGTCCTCTTCCTCTCATCTTGGGCTTACATTACTAAAAAGTTCAATACAGCAAAAAGAATTATAAATAGTTACATAACTAATAGCAGACCATCACAATATATGAAGCAAAAACTGACAGAACTGAAGGAAGAAATAAATAGTTCTATAGTGCTACTTGGAGACTTTGATACCTCACTCACATTAATAGATAGAACAACCAGTAAGGAAACAGAGAGACAATAAAATAAACCAACTAGATCTAACAGACATATACAGAACACTCTACTCTACAACAACAGCATAAAAATTCTTTTCAAGTGTGCATGACACATTTTCCACGATAGAGCATATGTTAGGCCACAAATTAAGTCTCAATAGATTTTTTAAATGTATATTTTACTTAGCTAACATACAGTGTAATATTGGTTTCCGGAACAGAATTCAGTGATCCACCACTTACATACAACACCTAGTGCTCATCACAAAAAGTGCCCTCCTCAATACCCTTTACACATCCATCCCATCACCCTACCTACCTACGTCCATCAACCCTCAGTTTGTTCTCTATCATTAAGAGTCCCTTATGGTTTATTTCCTTTCTCCCTCCCCTCCACCCCTTCCCTCCACTTCCCATATGTTCACCTGTTTTCTCTCTCAAATTCCACATATGAGTGAGATCATATGGTATTTTTATTTATCTAACTTATTTCACTTAGCATAATACACTCTAGCTTCATCCACATCATTGCAAATGGCAAGATTTCATTCTTTTTGATGGCTGAGTAATATTCCATGGACTATTTGCAAATTATAATTATATAAAAGAATCATATATCTGGATATTCTGGGGGTTTTTTTGAGAGAAACAGAGTGTGCAAGTGGGGGGGGGAGGGCAAAGGGAGAGAGAGAGAATCTTAAGCAGGTTCCATATCCAGCACAGAGCCTGACAAGGGGTTTAATCCATGGCCCTGAGATGACAACATGAGCCAAAATCAAAAGTCAGACACTTAACTGACTGAACCACTGAGGTGCCTCTGAACATTCTAATAATGTGCAAAATATGTGAAGAACTCCTATAATTCAACAACAAAAATACAAACAACCCAGTTAAAAAGTGAGCAAACGACTTGAATACACATTTCTCCAAAGAATATACACAAATAGCCAATAAATATATGAAAATATGGTCAACACTAATTATTAGAGACATGCAAATCAAACTACAATGAGATACTACTTCACTCCCAATAGGATGGATACTATAAACAAACAAACAAATAAACAAAACAGAAATGAACAAGTGTTGACAAGGATGTGGGGAAATCACTTGGTTGTGCACTTGGTTGGAATATAAAATTGTACTGCCACTACGGAACACAGTATGGAACTTCCTCAAACAATTAAAAATATAATTACATTATCCAGCAATTCCATTCCTGGGCATATACCCAGAAGAATTGAAAACAGGGTCTCAGATATCTGTATATTCATAGTCACAGTAGCATTATTCACAATAGCTAAAATGTGGAAGAAACCCAAGTGTCTGAAGAGAGATGGATAAGCAAAATGTGATATATATATATAAATTGGAATATTATTCAACCTTTAAAAAGAAGGAAATTCTGGTATATGCTACAACAGGGAAGAAACTTGAGGACCTTATTCTAAGTGAAATAAGCCAGTCACAAAAAAGACCAATACTGCATAATTCTACCTACATGAGGTACTTAGAATAGTCAAAATCATAGAGACAAGAAGTAGAAAGGTCGTTGTGAGGGGGCTGGGAAGAGAAAGGATAGGGAGTTAGTGTGTAATGGGTATAGGGTTTCAGTGTTACAAGATGAAAAAAATTTTACATGGAGATGGATGGTAGTGATGACTGTACACCATTATGCACGTATTTAGTACCATGGAACTACACACTTAATATCTGGAACTCTCCGGACTTCCTGCATCAAAACGTCTTTTTCTTTCTCCAGATTAAGAAAGTTTTCAGTCATTATTTTATTTCAGTTATTTTTCTTTCTTTCTTTTTTAGGGATTTTATTTATTTATTTATTTGAGAGAGAGAGACTGAATGAGCAGGGGGGAGGGGCAGATGAAGAAGCAGACTTCCTGCTGAGCAGGGAGCCCAACATGGGGCTGGATCCCAGGATCCCAAGATCATGACCTAAGCCAAAGGCAGATGCTTAACCAACTGAGCCACCCAGGTGCCCCCCAGCCATTCATTTCTTTGACTAAGCTTTCTGATCCTTTCTCCATCCCTTCTCCTATAATGCATAACACTGATAATTTGATAGTGTTCAATAATCACCTACTCTATCCTCACTCTTTTTCATCTTTTTTTTTTTTCTTTTTATTCCTCTGGATGAATTCCACTGTCCTGTCTTTGAGCTCACTGATTCATTCTTCCACTTGATCTGGTTTGCTGTTGTACACTGCTAATGAATTTTTCTGGTTATTTGTATTCTCTACCTCCATGATTTCTATTTGTACTTTTTAATATTTTCTATCTCTTTTTTTAAATTCTCACTTGACACATTGTTTTCCTGACCTCCCAGTAAGTATCTTTAAGACTATTGTTTTGAGGGGCGCCTGGGTGGCTCAGTGGGTTAAAGCCACTGCCTTCGGCTCGGGTCCTGATCCCAGAGTCATGCGATCGAGCCCCGCATCGGGCTTTCCGCTCTGCGGACAGCCTGCTTCCTCCTCTCTCTCTCTGCCTACCTGTGATCTCTGTCTGTCGGATGGATAAATAAAATCTTTTTTAAAAAATTTTTAGGGACGCCTGGGTGGCTCAGTTGGTTAAGCAGCTGCCTTCGGCTCAGGTCATGATCCCAGCGTCCTGGGATCGAGTCCCACATCGGGCTCCTTGCTCAGCAGGGAGCCTGCTTCTCCCTCTGCCTCTGCCTGCCACTCTGTCTGCCTGTGCTCCTTCGCTCTCTCTCCCTCTCTCTCTGACAAATAAATAAATAAAATAAAATAAAATAAAATAAAAAAGATTTAAAAAAATTTTTTAAAAAGACTATTGTTTTGAACTCTCCATCAGGATAACCACTTATCTCCATCCCATTAAGGCATATTTCTGGACATTTATCTTGTTCTATTGTTTGAAACACATTCATCTGCTTCTCCATTTTCCTTGACTTTCTGTGCTGGTTTCTACATATTATATAAAACAGCCACTTCTCCCAGTCCTGATGGAGTGGTCTCATGCCGGAGATGAACCTTATCCTTGAACCTTGCTCCAGTTCTTGGTTGTCTCCTCAGTCTTGGTGATGGTCCAAGCAGCATTCTTATTTTTAGTGGCATCTAGTAGTTGAGCATGTGCCAAAACCTGTCTGTGTTCCCAAAGGTAGGATTACAGTCAGTGCCTGGATGCAGCCTGATTAGAAGCTGGACCCTCAGGCAGCAGCTGAGAAAGTACGTAGTTAGGACCATCCAGGGAGAAACAGGAAAATGAGCGTTTTTGCCGGCTCCCTCTGTGCTGTAACTTGGTGTATAGCTGCATGGAGGGTGCTCTTGTAGCTGTTAAAAACTCTTTGTTTGCTACAATCCTGTAAGACTCCTGAATGCAAGCCTCATTGACTATTAGAGTCAAGCAATCTGGGGACCTGACCCTTGGATGACTGCCACAAAAGTCGAAGAACCAGATGTGTTTATAATCTCCTTCCAAGAAGATACTGACAACTGGGTTTTATTATTGGAGTGCAATTAAGGGAGAAGGCATGAGAGGTATCTACCAGCTTCCCAGGTTTTAGGAAGATTACAAACATCCCCTGATGCCTGCTAAATTAGAAACCTAAACCTCAGGCAGCATCTTTTAAAGTCTGCAGATAAACTTCTAGAAGGAGAAGTTAAGAGAGATGAGCTTTAGCTTCCCCAGTCTCTAGGGAGGATTACAGCCACTCCCTAGTGCCTACTAAATTAGAAACCTGGTCCTCTGGTGTCAGCTTTTAAATTATGCAGATAAACCTCTTTCACAGGAAGAGTAGGAGATGGGCAATTGTGCTGGCTCTCTCTACTGTGAGCCCTAAGGGGACAGTCACAGCAAGTGCTTGTGTGCTCATGAGTAATTGCTTCTTGGGGGCCTGGGTGAAGCAGTCTTGGAAATCTGACTCGGTTGCAGTTTAGGTCATGATCTCGGGGTCGTGAGATTGAGCCTGTGTCGGATCTGTGCTCAGCACAGAGTTTGCTTGGGTTTCTCTCTCTCCCTCCCACTTCCCCTCCCCACTGTGTACTCTCTCTCTCTCTCTCTCTCTAATAAATAAATAGTCTTTAAAAAAAAGAATTGCTTCTTTATTTGCTATAGTCTTGGATACTCATGGACACAAGCCTTGTTGGCTTGTAGATATAGGTATATTAGGAGCCTGTTCCTCCAGCAGGAGGAATCTCTAGTTGGGGAAAGAGATGGGGGGTTCAGACCTCTTGCTGCACAGGGTGAGGATAGGAGTTGGAGTTCCAGACCAACTGTATGGCACTGTGTTGAGGTGAGGTTTATAGCAAGAGTATATCTTGGCCTTTCCTACTTATTTAGATGTGGTATTTTCTCATTTGTTGAATGTGTGGGAGCTGGCCATCTAGTGTTCAGATTTCTTTCACAGGGAATTGCTCCATGTCTATCTGTACCTTTCGTGTGTGTGTGTGTGTGTGTGTGTGTGTGTGTGTGTGTGGAAGAAGGGAGCTCAGAACCCCCCTGTGGTGCCATCTTGGCCAACTCTACAGAACCTGCTGACATACTATTCTTGTAATCTGTCCTCTCTCACTTCCTTAGTCTCATCTACTTCCACCACATCACTAAAGCTCCAGCCATACTGGCTTTGCCCACACCAAGCATTTAGAATGAAAAGAGCTACTGCACCATGAGGGAAGCTCTGAGAAAGATTAACATGTAGGGATTGTTGCCCTGGGGAGTAGGCCTGCCAAATCTGGGTCTGCCTGAGATCTTGAAGCAGTCTTATGAGCCAACTCTAGTCCTACTCACGTACGATCCAGGGGAAGTCCTGCCAGACTAGGCACCCGGCGAGAGGTGTGCCCACCTCTCTGATGTTTGTGAGACAAACCCACAAACATCGGTCACAGCTGTGGCCCCCCTGGGACTCTGTTCCAGCCCCCTCGGCTGCAGTCCAGGCCAGTCCTGTCCCCCCACGCAAGGACATGCCCAGAGACATGTCAGGAGCCCTCCCAAGGACCCAGAGGGAACCACACACTAGATTTCTAGTCATAATTAGAAAGGCATTCTCCACCACAAATTAGTAATTTCTTCATTTTATTTGCATTTATTTGGCTTCAATTTTAACAGCTAAATATTTGATTGACTTGGCATTTACCCTCCTGTAATCCAGACTTTGTATTTTTCTAGATGGTTTTAGTTTTCTCAATACTATTTGTATAGTTGGGATCCCCATTCCTCAACCATTGATTTGAGATGATCACCTTATCACCTACTAAATTCCTATATGTATATGAGTTAATTTCTGGGCATGCTATTCTGTTCTATTGGTTCATTTGCTTCTTTCAAACACCATTATCATACTTTTAAAATTGTTGTTACTTTATGCTTTAATATCTGACCAGGATAGTCCTTCCCTAGCATGCTTCCTTATCAAAATAATTTCCTGGCTTGTCTCTTTTGTTTCATTTGTCATATGAAATTTAGAATAAACATCATCACTTCAGGTTGAGGGGGGAGAGAGAGAAAGTACTGGCATTTTTATTGGGGTCATGTAAAATGTTTAATTTACCCTGGAGAAAACTGTCAACTTTATGAAGGTATTTTCTAAGACCATGTAAAATGTTTTCATTTGTTAAAATCTTCTGTATTTTTCAGAAGAGTTTTAAAGTTTTCTTCATGTGTGTCTTGCTGAATTTGTAGGTATTTTATCTTTTTGATTGCTATTCCAAGTGAGGTCTTATCTTCTAACTGGTGGATATATTTTGATATTAATATAGATTGCTACTGATTTCCCTGTATTGATTTTGTATGTAACAATCTTTGAATTCTCATTGCTTGACAAAGCTTTTCAACTGATTTTCTTACAATTTCAAAGCATACCATCATACCTACAAATGATAGTTTTATCTCTTCCTTTATAATTTGTATGTCTCTATAATTTCTTTGCTTTCCCAATTGTATTGGCTAATACTTTCACCACATTGTGTAATACAGTGGTAGTAATAGACACTGTTCTAGCAGAAATGCTAAAATGCACAATGCTGATATTTAAGCTGAGATTAGTTTATTATATCAATAAAATTTCCACTACTCCCATAATAGTCCAAATTCATACTTTTGCATATAGATATCTAATTTCCCTAATACCATTTGTTGAAAGACTATTATTTCCCCCCCATCAAATTGTCTTGGCCCTTTTATCAAAAGTCAACTGGCCATAAGTTTAGGGTTTACTTCTGGACCCTAAATTCTATTCCATTGATCTTCATGCCATACTGTCTTGTTATAGTTTTGAAATGGCAAGTCAGTCCTACAGTTGAGTTCTTCTTCTCAAAACTGTTTTGGCTATTCTAGATTCCTTGCATTTCCACATGAATTTTAGGATCAGTTTGCCATTTTCTGGGATTTTGCTATAGATTGCATTGAATCAGTAGATCAAAGTTAGGGAGTACTGCCATTGTAACATATTGTATTAAGTGTTCCAATCTATTGTAACATACATACATATTGTATTAAGTATTCCAATATTGTATTGTATTGTATTCCAATATTGTACAATATTGTATTGTATTGTATTCCAATATTGGAATAAGTATTCCAATATTGTATTGTATTGTATTGTATTAAGTGTTCCAATCCTCTCTTTCTATATATATATATTTCTATATATATATCCTATGCATATATATCCTATGTATATATATATATATGCATAGGATAGCATAGGATGTCTATTTAGATATTCTTTCATTTCTTTCAACCATGCCTTGTGGTTTTCAGTATACAAGCCTTACCCATCTTCAGTTTAAATTATTCCTATTTTATTCTTTTTCATGTTATTGTAAAATAAATAGTTTTTGAACTTCATTTTTAGATGATTTTTGATAATGTATGGAAATGCAATTGATTCTTTTTATATTGCTCTTATATCCTACAACCGTGCAGAAGTTGTTTATTATCTGTAATTGGTTTTTAGTGGGTTCTTGAGATTTTCTATACACAAGATCATGACCTTTGTCAATATAGTTTTACTTCTTTTCTAGTCTGGATGTCTTTTCTTTCTTTTTCTTGCCTAATTGCCTGCTATAGATTGAATATTCAAATCACTCAAAAATTCGTATGTTGAAATCCTAACATCCAGAAATACACATATGAATAATGAAGAGCTCACCCCTGTCCCCTTCCCCCAAAATGTGACATTCAACATTACATGGAAAATCTTATGCTCAGTGTGAATGTTCAAATTGAATTGAAAAGCAAGTTGTTTAAAATGGTGGAATCTTTGATTCCTAATCACCTTTGAAAGGTGATTAGGTCATGAGGATGGAGCCCTCATGATTTAGATTAGTGCCTTTATAAAAGAAGCCTGGAAGGGGTCCCTTGCCCTTTCTGCCATGTGAGAACACAGGGGAAAAAAAACTGTCCACCATGGAGTGACATGTTAACAGACACCAGACTGCTGGCACCTTGATCTTGGCCTTAGCCTCCTTAACAATGAGAAATAAATTTGTTGTTTATAAGCCACCTGGTTTATGAAATTCTATAATTATAGCCTGAATGGACTATGACATTGTCCCTTGCAAATATATGTAGACTATTGAATAGAGGTGGTGAGAATGACATCTTTGTCTTATCTCTGATCTTATGAGGGAAAACACTCACACATTCACCATTAAGTATATTAGCTATAAGTTCCTATAGGTGCTTTTTATCAGGTTGAGGAAGTTCCCTTTTATTTATCTTATTCCCTTCTAGTTTAAGTATTTTTATTCTGAGAGGGACTTGACTTTGTCAGATGATTTTCTGTGTCTATTGAAACAATTGTGTTATTTTAAAATATGGTATATTACATTAATTGATTTTTAAATGCTAAACTAGTCTTGTGTTCATGGGATAAATGGCATTTGGCATGTATAACTCTGATATGTTGATAGAATTTGCTATTATTTTGTTGAGAATGACTTTTGTAGCTACATTCATAAGAGAGTGCCCTATAGGGACGCCTGGGTGGCTCAGTGGGTTAAGCTGCTGCCTTCGGCTCCGGTCATGATCCCAGCGTCCTGGGATTGAGTCCCGCATCGGGCTCTCTGCTCAGCAGGGAGCATGCTTCTCCCCTCCCCTCTCTGCCTGCCTCTGCCTACTTGTGTGATCTCTGTCTAGCAAATAAATAAATAAAATCTTAAAAAAAAAAAGAGAGAGTGCCCTATAGTTTTTTATTCTTTTGATGTCTTTGTTTTTAGTATTAGGGTAAAACTGATCTCAGATGATGGTTGAAGTATTCCCACCCCTTCTACTTTATGGAATAGCTTACAAATTGAATTCTAGCTTGTCTGATAGTAAGATGAGAACCCTCATTTTGCTTATATTTGAGTTGCCTGGCATACTTTTGCCCATTCTTTTATTTCTAACCATTTTAAAACATTTTATCTTAGAAGTGTGTCTTCAAAGAATATAATTGAGTATTGTTTTGTAATCCCAAAAAATATTTTTTTGCTAATGGTTAAGCAAACATTTAGAACCATTTTTGAACAAGTTGCTTTTCAAGTCCATTTGAGCATTCACATTGGGCATGAGATTTTCAATATAATATTGAATGTCACATAATTTGGGGAAAGAGGACAGGGGTAGGCTCTTCATTATTCATATGTGCATTTCTTCCATGAACCTTATTATATCATAAGTATGAAGGTAAACCCATTAAGACTGACACTGGAGAAACTTGGAGTTGAACAAGCTGCTGAGCTAAGTAGGAACAAAATAGGGGGAAAGGAGGAGTGGGACATTTATATTTGTGGCAATCTTCCTGTGTCTCAGATACTTCACCTCATTGACTCAATGTTCCAAACAATTTTCCCAAGTAGTTATTTTCATCCCTTGTTTTCCCAAGTGAGAAAACTAAGGTTGGAATAGTTTTCTGACACTCAAAGTGTGATGGTCAACATCAGTCTCATCTGGGAGCATGTTAGAAATGCAGAACCTCGGGCTTCACCCTAGACCTACTGAATAGAATCTGCATGTTCACAAAAACCTCAGGTGATTTGTTAGGCGTATTAAATTTTAAGATTCACTAGTGATTTTCCCAAACCCAAAATACTTAAGTAAGAGAAACTGACTCCAATGCCTGAGCCCCTTGCTTGGCAGCTACAAGAGATCAAGTCACTTGCCAGTCACAGATTAAGCTCAGTTACAGCTGTGTGGAGGAGTTCATGTCATAGTATCAGACATCAATTCCATCATCTATTCAAGAGTTCATTACCACCACAAAAATTGACACTGTATCTCAGAATAAGTAAGGCTGTGAACACCTAGAACAACAAATACATTCTAAGGTAATAAAAGTAAGTCATATTGAACACAGTTGGAAGTTTAAAAACCACCTTAAGCCTCAAATCCTTTGTTATGCAAGATTTATATTGGTTGCTATGAGATCTAAGCTTATTTCTGAGTGATGCTAAGAGCTTTGTAACCACTGCATGTCCATACGTGCTTCTACATCCATTCAGATTGGAAAAATAACCCTAGTGTAGGAATCATGGGACGTAAATGTGGATAACAAAGGAAAGTCTTTTGTGGAATGCCACAGTAACTCTTCTAGACTTGGGCCTAGCCCTTCGAATGTGACTGAAAGTTAAATTCAGTTCACACGAAGTTCAAATTCTGAATCAAAGTTCAATTCTTACAAAACCCAAAACTGTTCTTCTTTTTACCCTGTTTCTCCTTGTTGATTTTATTTTTCAATCTTGGAGGAAATGTTCGTATTTGTTTTAGTTTTCCTAGGAAAAGAAAACGTTGATGTGCTTTTTGATCTAGCTCTGGTGCTCTGAGATAGGCCAGCTTGTTCTGCTCTGAGGGCTCAAAAGAGCCTTTTAAAGAATAAAAGCATAATATAGTTCAGGATCATAACTGTTCCCAATGAGACCTTCTAAAACTTGAGAAGACTGGATCATCCACCTCAGAGAACATTGCATACTGTACTCTACTTGCTTCCTTTGGAATTTTAGAGCTGAGAACCACTTTAGAATAAGGTTTATAGATAATTAATGCAACTCCACTCATTTAGTTGTAAAAACTCATCTCAATTTTTGGTTAATTCTCTCAGTAAAATGTAGTTGTTTTTGGAGCAGTACTTTTATGAGGACACACTGTACTCACCGATGCTATGATCCTTTTCATCTTTTCCCAGCTGGCAAACTCTCTTTAACGACATCCCAGGGTTGAGATAGAGCAAGAGACCGCATCTTGGGATCAACAAGGCAAATAAATCCTTTAAACTAGTATTTGCCCCAGGCCAGGATGCCTTTTCCAGGGTGACAGTATGGTGAGCAGGGTGGAAAAGCAGGTAAATAACAGAGAGACAAACTACTTCGCAGCTCCAAAATACAACGTATCTGGGTTCCAATATTACTGTCACAAACTAAGCTGCTTCACACAAGTCCTAATATCTGTTTAAGCCTCAAATTTCTCATCTATAAAATGGGACCAATCACATGTATTTTGTAGGATAGCTGTGAGAAGTAAGTGAGTTAATGAATATAAAGCATGGTGCGTGTAACAAATGGGAATTATTACTGTAAGCCCATTTAAATCCCTCCTGGGAGAGAAAGTCTGAGGTTTAAGGACAAAATAAAAACTGAGAGCCAGAACAGAGTACCTCCTTTTGGAATAAGATTTCTTTCCATCAGTGCTGAAGCCATGGACCACCCCGTGCCCTGAGACAGTGTAGGACATCTGGAAGAGTAGAGGAGAAGACTGACAGCTGCAGAGAGGAAGCCTGCCTGAACCAAGGCTGTGTTGGCTCTGGGGCAGTTCAGAAGAATTTGGGAGTACCAGCTCCACACTCCCATGCAGTGTGCCACCTCACCTCCCACTTTCTCAGCTTCAATGACTCTGGTTTGACCAGAGCACTGAGGCCACAGCCTGGTGGAAACATGGCCAAAGACATACAACAACAGGGGAAAAAGCCAAATATGTCACTTTCCTAGCTAACCCAACCCAAACCTGTACCTCAAAAGGAGACAACCTTCCTCAGTCACACCCCAAGAAGGTACAGAAGCAGAAACAGCAAAGAAGGTGAAGATTGAATTGGTTTACACACTGCGGCCAACTTTCTGCCTGTACCCTAAGCTGTTGGTCTCGGTTAGTCTCTGAAAAAAGGGGAAGGAACTAAATGATCATTTTGGGATAATCAGGCCAGGCACTCTGTTTTTGACCCCTTCTTTCCTCACCACATCTCTGTAGGTGTGATGGTCCCTCTGAAGGAGAAGCAGAGGCTCAGAGAGATGGTCAGTCTGTCCAAAGTTACATAGCTCATCAGTCAGAACAGAGGTCTCCCTGTCATCTAACAAACCAGTCAGCATTGAACACTGTTATTTGGCATCTAGGGTGTTTTTATTTTTGTGAGTCTGGGTTTCTGTTTGTTTGGTCAGTTGCTTAATTTTTCTCTGGTTCTTGTTTCCCCCTGAACACTGCTTAGTCACAGGTATGAAATTCAACCCACTTCTTTCTAAAGACTTTGAGTGACAAACTTCAATTGGAACTTAATATTAAATCTTCCCTGGAAAATCTGGAGATTTCATAATCATTTATTATTGTAGGAAATCTAGAGAATATAAGAAAGCAGAAATTCTAACCTTGTATGTTTCTTTTCCACAATGCCCGTTGTTTCTCTAAAATGATTGACTAATTTCTCCTAGAACACAGTGTTTTTGGAAGTTATTATCAGACCTTCTCAGGCAGGAGCAGCACAAAAGGCTGAAAGGCATCTCAAGAGGTGTGCAGCCAGGACACCCATTTAAAGAACTCATATACATTTTTATATAATTTATGGGTTTTTTCCTATCCCTGTTCTACGACATTAAAAATGGTTCACCCACTTTATGCCAGGCAGCAGGGGATAAATTACTATGCCTCTCTAAAGGCACTTAGCATTTCATGTGGCCTGACTTATGAAAACAGAAGATTCTGGTGCCAAGCAAATATTGTTTGTTTTATTGAGCTAGCTAAAGGATTACATGTGAAATGATTCCCATCTGCTAAGAATATTGGTTTCCTCAAGGTTTAGTTTTGTGCTTTAAAAAAAATACTACTCTGCCAGAAACAATAGGAAATTAACCAGCATAGTCCCTGTGGTTGGTTGGAGATGTTCTTGAGCCCTACAAAGCCCTAGAAAGACAGACCAACACTTACAGAAATAGTGTTAAGCAAAGAGGAGGTAGCCCATCCATTCCTTTTCACTAATTATTTTCCGGTGTGCCAACCATTCTTCTGATTATATTGGTTTCTCTTATTCTTCAATATCCCCTTCAAACATGCCTCAAGTGTTTCTCAAGTTTCCTTCCTCAATAACCTTTTCTCAATAACCCATTCCTTCATGCAACCAGCCTTTCCAATATCTTCAACTATCAACTCCATATAAATGCAGTATTCAACCATCTCAGATCTTTATGAAAGACAGAGGGGGAAGGAGAGAAGAGGGAATGAAGGGGGGATGGAGGGACAATTTATTATTACGATCTTTTCCCCCAGCTTCTCCCCAGAGCTCCAGATCCCCTTTTCCAACCCTAAGAAGGACATGCCTACTTGAGTGACACACCCATACCTCACTCAAACAAATGCATGTTTGAATCACCTTTTAAAAGAAAATTTTATTGAGATATAATTGAGATAAAATAATGTGCATATACTTTAAGTATACAATTTGGTAAGTTTGATGTATACATATACCCGTGAAACCCTGTGATCACAACAGTAAGCATTTGGATTACAGCCCAAAGTTTCCTCTAATCCCTTTGTAATCCCTTCCTTTTCCACTTTGTGCTCCTCCATCCCACACTCCCCCTTACCTCCCAAAACAAATGGATTTGCTTTTTGTCACTATTAGGCTTGTCTGCATTTTCTAGAGTTTTAAAGGAATAGGACAGTATAGTATACTCTTTTTAGAGGGTTTTTTTTTTCACTTAGCTTAATTAAGGAGTATCCTTGTTGACTCTATCCACAGTTAATTCTTTTTTATTGCTGAGTACAATGGCACTGTATAAATATGCTATCATTTGTTTATTCATTTACCTGTTGATGGATATTTGGGTTGCTTATTATTTGGAGGCTATAAATAAAGCTACTATAAACATTTCTGTACAAATCTTTATATGGACATATATTTCCTTTTCTCTTGGATAAATATCTTGAAATAGAATGGGTAGGCGTATATTATACAGATAATATACAAATGTATATTTAACATTTTTAAGTAACTGCCAAACTGTGTTTCCAAAGTGATGGTACCATTTTACATTCCCACCAGTAGTATTTGAGAGGTCTAGTTCCTCCACATCCTCTGTAACACTTAGGGTGTCAATCTTTTTCATTTTAGTCATTCTGATAGGTATATAGTGGTATCTCATTGTAGTTTTTAATTTGCATTTCTCCAATAAGTAATAATATTAACTATCTTTTCATGTAATTACTTGCCATTTACATATCTTCTTTACTGAAATACCTTTAAATATTTTGTTCATTTTTGGGGGGTTTTCTTATTATTGAGTTTTGAGTGTTCTTTATATATTCTGGAATCAAGTCCTTTATCAAACATATGCTTCCCAAAGATTTTCTGCCAGTCTATTGTCTTTTCATTCTATCCTAACAATGTCTTCTGGAGAACAGTTTCAGATTTTGAAGAAGTCTAATTCATCAATTTGACCTTTTGTAGATTGTGATTTTGGTGTCTTTTCCAAGAAATATTGCCTATTTCAAGGTCACAAAGATTTTCTACCTGTTTTTTTCTAGAGTTTTTATAATGTTAGGTCTCACACTTAGGTATATGATCCATTTTGAGTTAGTTTTTGTAAATGGTATGGACCCAAGTTTTGGGTTTTTTTTTTTTTCATTATAGATATCCAGGGGTGCCTGGTTGGCTCAGGTGATGGAGCATGTGACACTTGATCTCAAGGTTTGGGTTAGTGTGCATATACTTGTGTGTAGAGATTATTTAAAAATATAATCTTAAAAAAATAAAATAGAGCAGTGCAATTATTCCCACACCATTTGTTGAAAAAGCTATACCTTTTCCATTGTATTGCCTTTGTTGTGAAGTAAAAAAAATTTGATTGTCCATAATATGTGGGCATATTTCAGAACTCTCTATTCTATTCCTTTGATGTAACCACTTCCATGCCAATACCATATTGTTTTGGTTACTATATAGCTTATATACTATATAGCTTAACAACAATGTTTAAAATCAGGTAGTGCATCCCTCCAATTTTCTTCTTGTTAAAATTGTTTTCGTTATTTTAAGTCCTTGGCATTCCCATATGAATGTCAGAATCAGATTGACAATTTCTATCCAAAACAGTCTGCTGAGATTTTGATTAGTATTACATTGACCTGTAGATCAGTTTGGGGAGAACTGACATCTTAACAAAATTGAGTCTTCCAGGCCACATACACGGTATATCTCTCCATTTATTGATATTTTCTTTACTTCTATCAGCAATATTTAGTAGTTTCCAGTGTACATGCCTTTCATATCTTTGGTCAAATTTATCCCTAAATGTTCATTTTTGATGCTATTTGTTTCAATTTCAATCTCCAATTGTTTGTTGCTTGGTACATGGAAATACAATTCCTGTTACAAGGATTCAGTGTGTCATAAATATCCAATGTATATTAAAATTATAAAAAGTCTGGCATGTAGCAAGGGATATATAAGTGTTTTAAAAGCATCAACAAGATATGATAATGAACTAATTCTATTATATGTGTGTGGCAGGTGTGAAGGAGTACTAAGGGTCAAAAATAAAAGATAACTGAGATTTATAACTGAGATGACAAGAGGTAGTGATCTTATTATCCTAGATGGAGAAAACAAGAGGATAAATGCACTTCATTGGGAAGTTTCTAGACATGTTGGTTGCCAATGCCTCTTTTGAAATGAAAACAGAAAAAATTAGCAGCAAGTAACTGGAAACTAGATTGTGTTCCTTTGGATCTTTTGGGCTTCAACAAAGGTTCCTGTGTAATCTTAACCTTCACTGCCCATCTTCCCAGAGTTACAACATGCTAATGTAAGCCATAGGTCTTCAAGGAGAGTTGAGTGGCACAGTGACCATCACTTCCCAAATTTATTTCATCATGAAACCCTTATTGGTGAGGAGAAACTTACAAAATAGAAATATTCTAAACTTACAAAGAAGAGATATTCTTTGGAAAGCAACACTCTATATGGTATCATATTATGTATCAGCTGCTTGAAACCCTTCAGCTCTTGCACTTGATCAACTTGTCTTGATCCAATAAGTTTTGAGCCAATAAGTAAATTGGCTCAAACCTTCATTCCACATATATTGGGAAACGTGGTATCCTTTCTAGTATGTCTGGGTGCCTGCTAAGGGCAACATTTCAACTGAGTTCCTGCTTCCACTAAATTCTTGATATCTGTTCTGAATTTCCTTCTATCAAATTGATGGACCCTTCTCAATCTCCTTTCTTTCTGGAACACTACTGACTCAAGCCTGAGGGTATGGTACAATAGAGAGGAGCTGCACACCAGTGTGACACAGCCAACAAAAAATTGGAAATTAGAGATCCCTGTTATTTAAAAAGTTCTTAAGTATCCCTGCATCCAGGAAAGTTTCACTGGTTGTCTCTTGTATTTAAGCTCTACCTTCTCATGTTCCTGGGCCCCTTTTGTCTCATCTCCTCTCCTGGCTCAGCAACTCTCTCTATTCATATCCAACCCACCCAGGGCACATACTGAGGGTCAGTCTTTCCACAACCATATAAGTTAGTCAAAGGCAGTTTGAATGGTTTTTTCCCCTCAGCAGAAATTCACTGCCAGTACTGATTCTATAGGCCATTGTTCCTCCTGTCACAATCTGAAGGTCACTACAGCAACACTGCCTCAGATCCTCCTCCATTCTGATGTCTCTCTCTAGGCATCCTTAATGTTGCCTGTCTTCCCACACTTAACTTGCCCTCAAAGGAAAGATCTGATGAGGACAGTTGGTCACTATCCTGTATGGAGAGTCCCTACATGCATGTCTTTGTCCTAAGGCACCTAATTCTCATTCAATCATCCTAGTCAAGGTCAAAACTCATGGTGTTTCAATCCATAAAGAACTTCCCATTTCACCAAGAAGTAAGAGGGAAGAAAAGGAAGAGGCATAAAGAATAATAAAAGCGTAGAATCATATTGTTTGTTGGCACATTTAAGATAATTTGGTGCCCAAGGGTGCCTGGGTGGCTCAGTGGGTTAAAGCCTCTGCCTTCGGCTCAGGTCGTGATCTCAGGGTCCTGGGATCGATCCCCACATTGGACTCTGCTCAGCAGGGAGTCTGCTCCCCGCCCCCCGCCAGCCTCTCTGCCTACTTGTGATGTCTGTCTGTCCAATAAATAAATAAAATCTTCAAAAAAATAATAATTTGGTGCCCAATCACCTTTAAGAGAAAGACAATGAGAGAGAGGTCAAGTGACACATTCCAGGTGACCTGGGGACTGAAGAGAATTGACTTGGACCAGAGTCTCCTCACTCCAAATCCACTCACAATACCAGCTTCCACCTAATAAACAAGCAACTTTAAAACTTTTTTGGCCACAACTCACAGTAAGAAACTTATTTTAAATTAGGACACAGCAAGCAAACACACACACACACACACACACACACACACACACACATTATTAATGATAGCTTTTACATAGCTCTTACTATGTATGTGCATATGTGTATAGATACAGATATATAGATATCTGTGTGTTTATCTGTATATGTGTGTCAATAGATGGATGGATAAACAGTGAGAAAGGGATTTATAAATCCTAAGCTCTCTACCTACGTTAATTTACTTAATTCTCACAACAATTCTAGGAGATAGTTACTTTTATTACCTTAACTTTACAGACAAGTAAACTGAGACACATAGACACTTGTCCAAAGACAAATAGTCAAGCCAGAATTTGATTAGGCAGCATGGCTCCAAAGTCCATGCCCTTAATCATTAAACCTACTTCTTTCATATATGTGTTACACATTTAGTAATATATTTATATATACACATATGTATGTGTAATGCTTCATGAGATAATACTTAACCTTAATTCCTGTGATGCACTCTCATTTAAAAAATTTTCTTAGGGCACCTGGGTGGCTCAGTGGATTAAGCCTCTGCCTTCGGCTCAGGTCATGGTCTCAGGGGCCTGGGATCGAGGCCCGCATCAGGTTCTCTGCTCAGCAGGGAGTCTGCTTCTCCCTCACTCTCTGCCTACCTCTCTGCCTACTTGTGATCTCTCTCTCTCTCTGCCAAATAAAAAATAAAATAAAATCTTTAAAAAAAATTCTTAATTGCCTGAAAACCACTAATTGATTTACAACCCACATTTTTAAAACATTTGAAAGACACTGCTAAATTAACTAGGCTAGGTTTCCTTTTTATTTTTTTTATTTTTATTTTTTAAAGATTTTTTATTTTTTATTTATTTGTTGGAAAGAGAGCAAGCACAGGCAGACAGAGTGGCAGGCAGAGGCAGAGGGAGAAGCAGGCTCCCTGCCCAGCAAGGAGCCCCATGCGGGACTCGATCCCAGGACGCTGGGATCACGACCTGAGCCGAAGGCAGCTGCTTAACCAACTGAGCCACCCAGGCATCCCTAGGTTTCCTTTTTAGATCTTCCTCTTAGAAAAGAAGGAAACTTCAAAGACAAGTATAAATCAATCACTCAATAAAAGAGAGAAAGACCCAAGTTCCTGCTTCATGGGAAAACAGTTCTAATATCTATCACTTTACGAGAGAAAAGAAGAGATGGGGAGAGTATTCTTGCATGGTATTAGTGAGTAAATATGTCTGCAGGTCAAACATGGAGAAACAATTCCCTAAACTTTGAGCTCACCAAAATAGTAGTTATCACGTTTATTAGTACACATCTGAGCTATTTTAAAATCAAGCAATCTTATCTGCAAAACATTAATTAAATTCAATGAATATTTTTCATGTTAATAAAAATAGTTCAACACTATTTTAGTTCTTACTAATGTGTCTGGATCATCCTAAGCACTTTACATGCACATTCACTAACTTATTAAGTCTCACTATTCAACAAGGTGGATGCTATTCTTAAACCAGTTTACAGACAAGAACACTTAAGACTTGCCTAAGATCTGAGGATGTGGAGAAAGGGGAACCCTCCTACACTGTTGGTGGGAATGCAAGCTGGTGCAACCACTCTGGAAAACAGCATGGAGGTTCCTCAAAAAGTTGAAAATAGAGCTACCTTATGACCCAGCAATTGCACTCCTGGGTATTTACCCTAAAGATACAAACGTAGTGATCCGAAGGGGCACGTGCACCCGAATGTTTATAGCAGCAATGTCCACAATAGCCAAGTTATGGAAAGAACCTAGATGTCCATCAACAGATGAATGGATAAAGAAGAGGTGGTATATATATACAATGGAATACTATGCAGCCATCAAAAGAAATGAAATCTTGCCATTTGCAACGACATGGATGGAACTAGAGGGTATTATGCTTAGCGAAATAAGTCAACTGGAGAAAGACAACTATCATATGATCTCCCTGATATGAGGAAATGGAGATGCAATGGGGGTGGGGATTAAGAGGGTAGGAAAATAATGAAACAAGATGGGATCAGGAGGAAGACAAACCAAAAGAGACTCTTAATGTCATAAAACAAACTAAGGGGGGTGGGAGGGAGGGGTGTTGGGAGAGGGTGGTGGGATTACATTATATGTTTAAATAAAAAAATTAAAAATGGAATTTAATTTTTAAAAAAAGACTTGCCTAAGATCACACAGCTAGTAAGTGTGAAGCTGGGTTTAACTTTAGCCTAAATCTAGAAGCTTTGTTCTCTCAACCACTACTTTATGCCATCTTCCACTTAATGTTTAAGCTATTGTGCTGGGTACTACATGGCAGTCTCCAAAGCAAAATAATTTGATTTCTTACTCAAAAATTTTAAAGATTTAAATGCATGACTTAAAATTAAAAAAATAAATTTAAGTAATCTCTACATCCAATGTGGGGCTTGAATTCACAACCCTGAGATCAAGAGTCGTACACTCCACCAAATGAGCCAGCCAAGGTGCCCCTGATTTCCTATTAAAATTGATTAAGTAATGCAAGGTCTTCTAGAAGTATGCTAAGACAGAAATAGCTCATACTAAAAAAAAAAAAGAACTAGCTCATTCTCAATATAAATCAAATATTAATTCATCATTTAATAGGCAATATTTGCATACTACAATAGCTTACATATTATGATAGCATTGTATTATCATTAAAAATTCACATCGAAAATTCATACTGGTCTATAACTCATGATTATAGTATGAACTCATTGAGTAGATCCTATTGGAATTGACATCTTTTGAGCTATCATCTATCATAATTTATATCTACTGTCACTGTTAACATTAGCAATAAAAGTTTTCACTGGGGAGAAAAATATACACACTAGATATGTCTACTGTAGCATTATTTACAATAGCCAAATTACAGAAGCAGCCCAAGTGTCCATTGAGAAATGAATGGATAGAGAAGATGTAGAAAACACACACATGCACGTGCACACACACACACACACACACAGAGAAATATTACACAGTCATAAAAAAGAATGAAATCTTTCCATTTGCAACAACATGGATAGATGTAGAGAGTATAATGCTAAGTGAAATCAGTCAGTCAGGAAGAGACAAATACCATACGATTTCATTGACATATAGAATTTAAGACACAAAACAAATGAACAAATTGAAAAAGAGACAAACAAGAAACAGACTTTTTTTTTAAGATTTTATTTATTCATTTGACAGACAGAGAGGGATCACAAGTAGGCAGAGAGAGAGGGGGAAGAAGGCTCCCTGCTGAGCAGAGAGCCTGATGTGGGGCTTGATCCCAGGACCCTGAGATCATGACCTGAGTTGAAGGCAGAGGCTTAACCCACTGAGCCACCCAGGTGCCCCAAGAAACAGACTCTTAAATAGAGAAATGGTGGTTTCTGGAAAGGAGGTGGGCGGGGGGTGGTGAGAGAAGTAAACAGAATTAAGAATTCACTTACCATTAAGAGATGTAAAGTATAAGTAAGTAATGTATAGAATTGTTGAATGTAATGCATAGAATTATACACCTGAAACTAATATAAAACTGTACATCAATTATATTAGAATTTTAAAATTTTTAATAAAAAATTAAAATTTTTTAAAGTTTCCCATGTGGAGTTGTTTGAGTGTGTATGTAAGAATATGTACATATATATTTCTCTGTTTATATATACATGCACTTCACACACATATAGTTCAATAACCTCATGCAATTTCTTTCAAGTTCTTAATATTTACTCTATTTCCCATTTCCTCTGCTGTCAGAACTTGTCTCAATATTAAAGGTGAAGGACAGTTGAATGAAAGCTTTCAAGGGGGAAATTCTGAACTACAAGAGAAATAGTGGGAGGTAGTTTAGTTTCCTGTTTAGTTGAGCAGTAGAGGTCTAATCTTGTTCCTGGCCAAGAAGATTTTCATAAATGCAACTAAATTATAATAGCCAAGAAAGAGATTAGTATTATGTTTCTTATACTGCTCTTCAGTTCACTATGTGCACTGGATCCCTCCAATAAGCATTAATAGAGCAGCTACTTCTATTAGTTATGTCACTGAATAACACAGTTTATGAGCATAGGATCTGGAGTCAGGGGAGCTGGATGTGAATTCAATTCAGTCACTTACTGAATAATTAAGATCAACTCAGTTAATCTTACAGCTATCTTACTTATCTCCTCTGAATTTGTCTTTCACCATTCTTCTGTTGCTCACTTCCCTCCAGTCACATCTCTCCTATCATTCTTTTTATTATAGTTCTTGAACACAAAGAGAAACATTCCCTTCTCCATATTTCCTGTTTCCTCAGCCTGGAATATTCTTCCTCTGGAATCCTTTGCCCAAATGTAATCTCATCAGAGAGGTTTTTCCTGATCACTCTGTATAAAGTAGCATCCATGGACATCTCCCTCCCATATTCCCTCTCCTTTACCCTGCTCAATTTTTCTGCAAGGAAATTATGTAAACTTATATTCGTTTGTTGTTTTGTCTCTCGTCAATAGTACAGAAGCTCCAGAGCAAGAGGATCTTTTCATTCACTATGTATCCTCAATGCCTGTCACAGAGTAGTCTTTACTTGTTGTTTCTTGGTTTGCCTCTTTTTCCCTTTGCTCATTTGTTTTGTTTCTTAAATTCCACATATGAGTGAGATCATATGGTATTTGTCTTTCTCTGACTGACTTATTTTGCTTAGCACAATACTCTCTAGCTCCATCCATGTCATTGGGAATGGCAAGATTCCATTCTTTTTATCACTGAGTAATATTCCAGTGTGTGTTTGTGTCTGTGTGTGTCTGTTACACAAATATCACATCTTCTTTATCCATTCATTTGCTCAATGGACACTTGGGCTATTTCTGTAATTTGGCTATTGTAGATAATGCTGCTATAAACATAGGGATGCATGCATCCCCCTGAATTACTATTTTTGTATTCTTTGAGTAAATACCCAGTAGTGAGATTGCTAGATTATAGTGTGGTTCTATTTTTAACTTTCTGAAGAACCTCCATACTGTTTTCCAGTACCTGTAACAGTTTGCTTTCCCACCAACAGATCAAGAGGTTTCCCCTTTGTCCACAGTCTCACCAACATTTTTTTGTGTTGTTGATTTTAGCCATTCTGACAGGTGTGAAGCGATATCTCATTGTAGTTTTGATTTACATTTCCCTGATGATCAGTGATGTTGAGCATCTTTTCATGTATTTGTTGGCTATCTGTATGTCTTCTTTGGAAAAATGTATATTCATGTCTTCTGCTCATTTTTTAACTGGGTTATCAGCTTTTTGGGTGTTGAGTTTCATAAATTCTTTATATATTTTGGGTGTTAACACCTTATCAGATAGGTCATTTGCAAATACCTTGTCCCATTCCATAGGTTGCCTTTTAGTTTTGTTGATTAGTCCCTTCACTGTGCAGAAACTTTTTATTTTGATGAAGTCCCATTAGTTTATTTTTGCTTTTGCTTCCCTTGCCTCAGGAGACATACCTAAAAAGAAGTTGCTATGGTTGCTATCAAAGAAGTTACTGCCTGAATTCTCCTCTAAGATTTTTATGGTTTCAGGTCTCACAGTTAGGTCTTAACTATAGACAACAAGCTGATGGTTACCAGAGGGGAAATGGGTTGGGATACATGTTAAATAGGTGCTGGGGATTAAGGAGAGCACTTGTGATGAGCACTGAGTGTTATATGAAAGTGTTGAATACTACATAGTACACCTGTAACTAATATTGCACTGTATGTTAACTAACTAGAATTTAAATAAAAACTTAAAAATATTTTTGAATGATCATACTGATTTGGTGAATGACAATACATCTCCTAACTAGTTCATAAAGATGTAAAAAGTCAAATGATTACGTGAAAGTACTTTGTTGAATGCTACATAAGTGATATACTTTTCCTATGGTAAAGAGATTATTAAATGACATTTACATGGCTGTGGATTATTTTCAAAAAGCTAAAGAATCCTAAATCAAAAGGTCAAGAAGAAATTAGCCATACTGTTCATATGTAAGCCCTAATATAAAAGCAATGATTAGGAAATATAAAAGCCACTCACATCTGAATATTCTGAGAACTTTTTTATTTCCCATATCAAGAACTAGTTAGTTAACTAGCTAGTTTTTAGGTCCTTGGAAGGTTTAACATTTCTAAATTATGTTTTCTATTTCCAGAGCAACTACAAATCAAAATAACACCTTAAGTCAGTTACAAATCAAAATACTGAGGATAAAATTGTTTCATCACTAGATTTGAAGACCCAGAACTCATGCCAATCTAATTTCTTATATTACCGTGTAATCTCCACCACTCCTACTCTTACTTTAAAAGATTTACAGAAGCAGTAAAGTTCTGAACAACATAATTTTCTGTTAGGGGGGTTAACAACTTTAAACCTTATATCCTGATTTATTTCAGCTACTTATTGATTCCATTATTGTGCCAAGTAATTGAATGATCTAAGGATACCTTGCCTTTTCGAGAATAAGAACAGTTTTTCATTTCCTCTGGAGCTCTGAGGTAACTGGCTAGGAAAGGAAGAGAATTAATGATGAGACAGAAGTCCTTCCATTCTCCTCTGCTGCCAGAAACTTGTTACCTCATTACTGAAGGCTACAGATGGTTGAATGAAGTGTTTCCATCCTTCCTGCCTAAGAGACAATCCAATTTCAACTCAACAGTCTTCTCCAAATACATTACAATGAAACTGTCAAAAAGCAAAGTCAGAGAGAGAATTCTAAAAGCAGCAGGAGGAAAACAGATATTAAGTTATAGGAACCCCCATTAGGCTACCATCAAATTTCACAGCAGAAACTATACAGGCTAGGAGACAGTGGAATGATACTCAAAGTACTAAATGAAGAAAGCAGCCAACCAAGAATATCCTATCCCCTAAAATTGAAATGAAGGAGAGGGCACCTGGGTGGCTCAGTTAGCTAAGTGTCCAGCTCTTGATTTTGGCTCACATTATGATCTCAGGGTTCTGAGATTGAGCCACGCATTGCACCAGGCCTCCCATTCAGGGGGAGTCTGCTAAAGATTCTTTCTCTCTTTCCTCTCCCTCAGTCCCCCCCCGCCCCAATTGATATGCTCTTTCTCTCTCTCTCTCAAAATAAATAAATAAATCTTGAAAAAAAAAGAAAAAGAAAAAGAAATGAAGGAGAAATAAAGACTCCCAGATGCCACTTAACTATAGTATAAATATTAAAGGAAAACAGTATTAAAAATAACTACAGTTATTATGGCTTGTTAATAAATTCACAGTATAAGAAGTAAATTGTAACTTCAAAAACATAAAAGTAGGGTAGTAGAAAGGTAAAGTTTTAGTTTGAGATTGAGGTTAAGTTGCCATCAGCATAAAATGAACTGTTATATCTATGTTTTATGTAAATCTCACTGTAACCAAAAAGTAAAAATCTATAGTACATTCACAAAAGATAAAGACAAAGGGATTAGAGCATACCACTACCATCATGGAAAATCAGTAATTCACAGAGATAGGCAGCAAAAGAGAAATAAAGAGGGGACAATGGAACTACAAAACATCCAGAAAGCAATTAATAAGAAGGAATTAGTAGGTATTTACATAACAATTATCACCACAAATGTAAATTGATTGAATTCACCAATCAAAAGGTAAAGGCTGGATGGATTTAAAACAACAACAGTTATCTTATATACTGCCTACAAGAGACTCATATCAGCTTTAAGGACAAACATAGGTTCAAAGTCAAGGGATGTTAAAAGATACTCCATGCCAGTGGAAACCAAAAGAAAGCAGAAATAGCTGTATTTATATCAGACAAACTAGACTTTAAGCCAAAAATGGTAACAAGAGACAAATAAGGTCATTTTATAATGATAAAGGGGCAAACTCATCAAGAAGAGATCATAATTGTAAATATATGCACCCAATGTCAGAACACTTAAATATATTAAGCAAATACTAACAGATGTGAAAGGAGAAAAAGAAAACAATACATTAATAATAAGAGACCTCAGTATTCCACTTTTAGCAATGTGTAGATCATCCAGACAAAAATGGACATGAACCACATGTTAGACCAAATGAACCTAACAGACATACATAAACATCATTCCATCCAACAGCAACAGAATATATTCTTCTTTAATGCACATGGAATATTCTCTAGAATAAATTATATGATAGGCCACAAAACAAATCTTAGCAAATTTAAGATCTAAATCACATCAAGCATCATTTCCAACTACAGTGGAATGAAACTAGAAATCAACAAGAGCAAAGCTAGAAAATTTAGAAACATACAGAAACTAAATAACACATTCCTGAACAACCAATAATAGGTCAAAGAAGAAATCAGAAAGTAAATCAAAATGTCGTGAAACAAATGAAAATGGAAATAAAACACACAAAAAACTGTGGAATAAAAATTTTAAAAAACTGTGGAATGCTGCAAAAGCAGTTCTTAGAGGGAAGTTTATAGTGATAAGTGCCTATATTAAGAAAAAATAAAGAGGGGGCGCCTGGGTGGCTCAGTGGGTTAAAGCCTCTGCCTTCGGCTCGGGTCATGATCCCAGGGTCTTGGGATCGAGCCCCACGTCGGGCTCTCTGCTCTGAAGGGAGCGTGCTTCCTCCTCTCTCTCTCTCTCTGCCTACTTGTGATCTGTCTGTCAAATAAATAAGTACATTTAAAAAAAAAAAGAAAAAATAAAGATCCCAAATAAACAACCAAACCTTATACTTCAAAAGAATAGAAATAAAAAATAAGCCCAAAGTTAGAAGGAAGTAAATAACAAAGATCAAAGCAGAAATAAATGAAATAAAGATCAGGAAAACATTAGAAAAGATCAATTAAGAACTAAAATAAAAAAACAAAATTGACAACCGATACCACAGAAATACACAGGATCATGGAGGACTACTATGAACAATTAAATGCCCACAAATGGGATAACCTAGAAGAAACTGATACATTCCTAGAAACATTCAATCTACCAAGACCGAATCAAGAAGAAACAGAAAATCCAAACAGATCAAGATGAGTAAGGAAGATGAATCAGTAATCAAAAACCTCCCACCAGAGAAAATCCCAAAACCCAGATGATTTCACTGGCAAATTCTACCAAAAACCTAAAGAAGAATTAATGCCAACTCTTCCCCAAAACTTTGAAAAAAACTGAAGCAGAGGGAGCACTCCAAAATTCATTTTATGAGACCAGCATGACTCTTAACATAAAGACCAAAAAAGGACCCTGTAAGAACAGAAAACCACAGGTCAATAAACCTAACGAACACAGATCCAAAAATCCTCAACAAAATAGAAGAAAACTAAATTCCACTGCACTTTAAAAGGATCATATACTATAATCAAGCTTTTGTATTGCAAAAGAAACAATAAAATGAAAAAGCACCCCACAGAATGAGAGAAAAGATCTGCAAACCATATATCAGATAAGGGTTTAGTATCCAGAATTTATACAACTCAGTAACAAAAAACAATCCAATTGAAAAATGGGCAGTAGATATGAAAAGACATTCTCCAAAGAAAGCATACAAGCTGTCAACACATACATGAAAATATGCTCAACATCAGGGAAATGCACATCAAAACCACAATAAGCTATAGCCTCATAACTGTTAGAATGGATAGCATCAAAAAGACAAGAAATAACAAGTGAGAATGCGGAGAAAAGAAAACCTTCATTCATTGTTGGTGAGAATGTTAACTCGTGCCAATTACTACACTATACAGTATGAAGGTTCCTCAAGAAATTAAAAAACAGGGGTGCCTGGATGGCTCAGTGGGTTAAAGCCTCTGCCTTCGGCTCAGGTCATGATCCCAGGGTCCTGGGATCGAGTCCCGCATCGGGCTCTCTGCTCAGCAGGGAGCCTGCTTCTTCCTCTCTCTCTGCCTACTTGTGATCTCTGTCTGTCAAATAAATAAATAAAATCTTTTTTAAAAAAT